>UCOL01003971.1:0-16463 GCA_900474335.1 Ormyrus nitidulus
GCGCGAAAATCCGATTGATCCGCGGGGGGGGAAGAAAGTCCTCGGCGAGCTTTTTGTTTATACTCGGAGCTGCTCGTGCAGAGCCGCGTTTATGTAGGAGGGTTTTAAGGCGCGCTCGCGAGTTACGGGCTTTCTTCGGAACGGCCGGGAAGGAAGGAAGGAGTTTTGATGCCGCGGGATTCTCGGACGGAGATGCGAGCCAAAACTCTCCCGGGCGTCGGGAGGAGCCGGAAGTTAACGAGCGCTGCTCTCCCACGGCTTCGTCCTGAGTGTTTTCCATGCAAGCGCACCTCTCTCTCTCTCTCTCTCTCTCTCTCTCTCGCTCAAGGTATTTTTCTCGCCTGAGAGTTTACCAGATTATTCGCGCGAAGAAGAGGATTCACGGGTAAGAGTGTTGTTACAGGTTCTTGGATCGAACTATGTATTCAAAGTCGGCGAGGAAATCCTCTTTCTATATAGATCTTGGCTGGGCAAAAGGATTCGCGATCGAGATTCGCTTAAAAAAAAAAACAAAAGTATACATGAAGAATATTCAGTGCTATCGATCCTGTCTTTTTTTTTCGGCCGAGAAGCCGCCGCTCGTTAGAGAGTTTCGAGCTGCCTCGGCGGCAAGTCACCGGCCTCCCGCAACTGTCGTCACGACAGACCCGGCACGAGTCGGTCGCGCAATGCGTCATTAATATCACGTGCGCGCACACACCTCCTCCGGCACCTGCCCGCGCCAGCCGAGAGCAAGACGCGCGCGAGGCGGGGGGGGGGGGGGGGGACCCCATTGTTGCCGCGCACAATACGACTAATAGGGCAACATGTGTGGCAAGGCAACCCCCGCCGGCGGCTCTCGGGCCGTTATAAGCCCAGTTGAGTAAACAGGCGGCTCGATAACGCTCCGAGAGTGTCTCGCCTTAATTCGAGCCCCGGAGTATTTGCTCTTCCGATTCCGGTCGTGCGCTCGCCGCGTTTGAACAACCTCGATTCCCCGAGTGGGGGACTGGATGTTTTGCTTTTCAATTGCTCAACTTCGACTGAGTTATAGAGACGCTCTGTGGCCTTAAACAAGCGCCTCGAAATTGCACGGAAGGTCTTCGCCGAGTTAAGCGGGGGTTAAGCGCGCCGACGTACGTTACAAGTCATCCTGGCGCGGATCCAATTTTGACGTGCCCGGCGCCGTCATCAGTATGTGCCTATTCCCTAGAAAACCGCATCGCATCCGTCTTGCAGGCGAGATGCGCGCCGTAAATTGACAAAGGAAAACGTGATTCCGAGCCTGACTGATGGTTGTACCCACTGCTTGTTGTACCCATCGCCGCTCGTTAATTACGATTATTATTCGTATTAGTTATTGCTAAACAACTCGGCGAACGAAAGCAAGTTGAGCGAAAAAACAAAGTTGTAAAATGACTGACGGCAGGATTTCGCGAAATTTCAGCCCTAGACTTGCTTTATAACATCAGACAAAGCAAGGGACTTTGTGGCTCGTCGCTGAAATTCCCTCGGAATATTGCTGCCGTAGAACCAATAATCGAACGCATATATATATATATACTTACCGAAGAATACTTACTTTACCGAATATTGTATAAACATTAATATGCCAGGCGAACGCAGGCCGATGTATCCGTGCGGCGAAAAACACTCGATTTCCGTCAAAGTTCGTTGAAAATCAAACCTCGATTCCGTGGCGAAACTCGCTTCACAAAGACCGCGCGGTGTGTGAGTACTTCATTTCGCTCGGCGAAATTCCGGGGAATCGATCGGCTCATCCGCAAATTAACTCAGTCGGGCGGGGGGGTTAAAACACGCGCGCACAACAAAGGAAAAGGAGCGAGAGAGAGAGGGCAGGAGGGAAGCCGCTTCCGGGATATTTCAATTAAAGCCCCCATGCACGCTCTCTCATTAGACAGTCGAGGGCGACTCGGCCGCGTTTTAATCGGCTTCGCTCGAACTTTGGAGCGCAATAACGTTTAGCGCGAGCTCGGTACAGCGCCGAGAGTTCTTACGGCGATTGCGAGAGAGAGAGAGAGAGAGAGAGTCCAAGCTTTTGTACGTATTTACCGCACGCAAAGCCGCGCGCACCTCGGGTAATTCAAATTGCTTTTCTCGCCTTTTCGCGCGCACGCCCCGTTTTTGTTTGCGCGCAACTTTGGCGCCCGCGGGAAAAGGGGAATATCGAAGGGGCCACTTGGCGCTTCGATCGACGGTGGCTCGTACGATTGCGATAATGCGCGCGTCTTTTCGCCTCGGCGGACACCAAGTTTCATTGAAATTGCCGTTGAATCTGAGCCGCGCGCAATTAGAGTGGCTTTCCCTTTGCTGTATCGTACGACGGAATCTCTCGCATATTTTCGAGTAAATGTCATTTTATTAAAAATGCCCGACGAGCAATTATTCCGGGAGATTCCGTTAATTAAGGAGCCATCATCCGCTCCATTAGTACTCGAACAAAAATCGTTTACAAGCCGGCCGGTTGAAAAATGCAATTGCTACTCGGCCGGGGCCTCGAAAAGGAACAGAAGAGCACCTCGCCATTAATATACCCCACACAGGCAGCTGCGTATGCGAATATCGCGGCTATCGAGTGGCGCGCGTTCTTTTTTTTTTTTTTTCCCCGGCCCCGACTTCTCCTTACCTACCGCACACACGCGGTTGCGCGCTCTGTAATTGCGACTCATTAAGCCGGGAGTTCGAGCAATTTCCACCCGGTCAGGTCGTCCTCGGGCCTCTCTTCGTTATTGTCGCTCCTGTATGCGTTCATTTTGGAGGAGAAAGGCGCTTTGGCTTTTTATGCTGATGCGTGTCTACACTTGCTTTTGTCGTTTACGAAATTACAAAGTATTTCTCGATTTCCGAATTTTTCAATTAATTTGTTCGATCGAGAGCAAAACAAACGATTCGCAAAGGAAGATGGGGGGCATCGCGTAAAATTATCATGACTTTCTGCATTTTCAACGGCGGCATGGCAAATTTGTAAGCCCCAATTTATCGCCGTTAACTGGCGATGTTCATTCGGGCAGACCATTAAATTTTCATCACCCCGCAAACGCGAAATCTTGCATAAATAACCAGCGCTTAATTATTTTGATGGACGTTCGACAGACGTTAATCCGCTTACAGGCTATAGGTATGGCAAAATGCGTCCACTAATTTTCCGCACAAAGGAGGTCGTTTAACTGGGCGTCACTCGCTTGCAGTTTTCCGTACACCTGAAATCGTCAGTGTAAAAGCCGACAGATCAATATTATCGGTGTTATTTTTTTTTTTTTTTGCATCTCAGAATTTGTCACACAAAAAAAATGTAGGGAGTTCAGAGCCTGAGAATTAGTTCGCTGTGTAAATGCAAATAATAATGTGTTTGAATTTCATAACATGCAAGTACTGATTGCATTCATAGGGCTGTCTGTTGTACAGACTTTGATGACGCTCGTAAACGAGGCAGTGCACTTTCATTATAGCATGTATTCCGGACAATACGCTAGCACTTTATAAAAATGTTTATAAAATAATTATGAACCCGTAACTATTATTGCTCTGACACTAAATATTTAAACTATAGTCGTCTTTTAAAATAGACAAATGAATAATCGGTAATGCTTGCCTCTGTCAATGAAAGCGCGAGTGCTCAATCATTACAATACATATACATAAACCTAATCAATGGTTCCATCGATAGTCGTGGCGGAATTATCCTCCCTACTTCCGATGCTCTCTTCGAAAGCCCTGTTTGCGCAGTGCATTTCGTTATCCTTCTTTCTCCCTCGGGGCATCACTTCTGGTGCCGGTGGCGGAGCTTCCCTCCGGGGGGGGGGGGGGGGGCCCTTTAGACGGGAGGTTATTTCAGTGTTTTTCACGCTTCCTCCTTCCCTCTCACTCGACGAGGCGGGGCCGCCGTCGAGGGTACTTCGTTTCAATTTTCGCTGTACCCTAATCTAAGGAATTTCATTAATTATACCGGTAATAATCGTTGCAAGTGGGCGAACGGAGTTTCTCGAAGCTTAAGTCAATGAAAACTTATTTGAGATCAGCGACGTTTCCGGAAAGACTTTTGAGTTTGGGAGCAACGTTTATCGCGAATGATATTGCTGAGAATCAAGATTTTATCGCATTTATCGCACTGACAAAAGAATTTAGTTTTTTCGCTGACAAAAAGACTCGAGAAGAGTTCATTTTAGTTATTAATTTTTTAATTTAAAAATTTTCATTCGCCTCAAATCTTTTATTCAAATCAGTGTGCAGCTTTTGAAATTGCCCAAGTTTTTAAAATATTTTGCATACCATGTATCAATTTTGTTTGGAACCAATTTTTTAAAAAAATATTTACTAGTCAATAAATAAATAAAAATAACTAAATTTAAGCTAAATTATGTTCTCAGCTAAATAATAACTGATGTTTGTAAATTCAATACGTTTGAAAATTAAATATATTTGTAAATTCATTGCTATGACCTACATTTTAAAAATGAACGCCAGTCCGAAATTAACAAAAATTTAAATGGCCACTCGTTTCCGAGTTATCCATTAACTACTCGCACTCCAGTCGAGAGGCGAATCAGTCCAATTAGGTCGTTGTTTATTTGATAAATCAGGCTTTATCAAGAGCGACAATCGCAAAATCTCTCGTATTATTACAATAACGGTTCAGTGCTCGTCGTAAATTCCCGCCTTACGCAATATATAATAGTCAGTTTTTTTTTATGATCAATCAACCAGCAGCGCCCCTAAAAATCAATGAGGGAATCGTAAAGTCGGGGAACTTATGCAAACGAGCCTATACTTTTTCCCTGTTGCTGCTTCATTGTGGACGAGGTTCCCAAGTTTTTATGACCGAGTGAAAATTTTTTATTACTACGCGTTCTACGAGTTCGGCTGAAAGTTTAGATCTCGCGCGGCGAAAATCCGAATTTTTCTCAATTTCACTATTAATGCACGCACGTTGCCCTTTGTAGAATTCAATTCTCGTAAAAAGCATTCGGATCGGAAAAGAAAGCAACATCTATCAAAATTTCGATAAGCATCTACAAAAATTTGTTACGAACGCAGAAAGATGTTATCGCATTTATGATAGATGTTAGGCACCAGAAAGGAAACGGACTTTCCCATCGCGTGCCTGCATTTTGAAAGTAATTTAATAATTTAATAATTAAATTAAGAATGCTAATGCGATTCACCGTTTTTTCCTGTGTCTTACCTCTCATGTACGACCGGACGATTGCTCCTTAGAGAGAACTCGGGCGTAATTAAGCATTTCGAATCGGCCTCTTGATCGAGAGAAGCGCCCAGATTTTCTAGAACTAAGTTGAGAGAAGAATCGAGCTGCGAAAGTTCCGCTCGAATGAACGAATCGGACTTTGCACGTCCACGAATTCGATGTCCGTGTCGATGCACGGTGAAAAAAGAATTACCTTTAAGCGCGATAATCAAATCCGTCGGCTCCCCCTAATGTATATTCGTTTCGTTAACTTGCTTTCTTCACTTCAACGATGTTTTCGGGGAATAATAATAATTTCGGCGCCAACTATTTTTCGTTTCGTATAACTTCGTTATACTCGTTTATACATCGGCGGAAATCACGATCGGATATCGGCAAGAATCTCGAGAGATAACCTCCGCCGACCGTCGGAAACTTTAGCAAGTTCCTTTTTTCGCCCGGCGAGCTTCTCGCTCCGGCAGATATACGCAGGCAGAACTTTGATTCCCCATTTACGATGGTCGCCGGTCGATCTTATCGCGATGTGAAACTGATTCTTTCGCCGTCCAACTTTCTCGACCTCTTCCCCCCCGATACTCGCTGCAGCTGCACTCATAAAAAGTCTGTGTGGCCAGAGTGCTTTCTCCGGAGCTTTCAATTTAGCGGGCCTTCATTACGAACTTTAACAAACCTGGCATTATTGATAACCCTTCGACTAACAATTAGCCGGCACGCGGAACTGCTTTGTCGCCGAAACTTTCGTCAGCTGGAAAAAGTTTCCACCTCCCAAACGCCGATGCCGATACGCTTTCCGGGGACACACATCGGCGACTTTTGTAGGGCGCATAAAGTGCCAAGCAGTATACGATCCCGCAGCCCGCGGCCAGCCAGCGGGCAAAACTTGCGGCCTGGGTTCTCGCTGAATAAACGCCATGCGCGCTTGGCTTTGTGTGCTCGAGAGAGAGAGAGAGGCTGCTATCGGTCCCTTCTGTTTAACCTGCTTCCTCCCTTATCAAACACTCGGCCTTTTCTCCTCGACACCTGCTCGCCCGCGCGCGCCTTCCTCCCGTCATCGTCTGAATTTCAGCGCGCCATTTCGCTGAGAATTAAGCCCCTCAACGCGGGGCGGAGGGGGGGGGAGCCTTCTGCAGTAAAATTTTTTTTTTACGGCCCCTTCTCGCTTTCTCTCTGTGTACGTTCCTAATTTTCACTTACTTTGATCTTGAAAGAGGTGCTTTTTTCTTTTTGCTCCGCGCTCTGGTTTTTACAAATTTTCGCGTAAATACGCGAAGCGAGGAAAAAAAGTCTTGCGAGGTAAATAATCAACAAAAACACTAGTATAGAACTGTGTTTTATACCACGAGTGCCGAAAAATCATATTAAAGTCGTGATTTTGAGGTTGGAGTTACTCTCAGTGTAATTGTGCGTAATTCCATTCATTAATATTTAATCCACGAAATCTTTAAAAGTAGCAAGTTTTCATTTGATCGTATTTTAAATCCACGGTCGATTAAATATTAATAATCTTTTCTCTCTGTGTATAACTAAAGGTATAATAATAGAATTATGAATTTTTAAAAAAAAAGCACGAGAAATTACTTTCTATTTAATTCTTTCTTTCTTTTTCGGCCGAAGCACTCTACATTATTGAAAGGCTCGAAAAGGTAATTTCTCAAATTAAGAAACTCGGTGGCTTTAAAAATCTTGGTTAATTAACTTTTTAATTTTTCCCCCCCGAGTTCCTATTTTTTAATTAGAAATCTTTTGCTCCGCGAGGGAGCGAGGTCAACTTTGAGCGCGCTGATGAAAAAGGCAGTTTTTTCGCGGAAAACGCGTTAATCACAGCAGTGCGCAACAAGAAAATGCTGCTTGTCTCTTAATTCCAGCGAGAAAAAAAAATGGCCGATCCATCCGGGTTGAGAAACGGCGGTGGCAGAGAAAGTTTTTCCGGCAATCGTATCGTTAAGCTTCTCTCTCACCTGGCCGGGTAATCCTTTAGCGGCCAGCCGCGGAGTATATAACCGTTTGGCTGGCTGCTCTCTCGCCCCTTCCTCGCTTGACCTCTCTCCTGGCGCGCGGCCTTATCTTAAAGCGAGCTTCATCCCTTGAGCTCGTCGAATTTACTGCGGTGCGTTTTCCGCGCCGCTCTCGCGCCCAAACCAAGAAATACCGCGGTCCGACTTAGCTAAGCTCGCCTCTGCTACTTTAAGACCTATCCAAGATTCCTGCTTTATCGGCCCTCGCCTCGCTGGCTAATAACAGTCATTTATGCGGGTTTCGATCTAATTCCGTCTGCGGGAGGGCAGAAAGTCCAACAAATTGCCTTTCTAACGATTTATTAAAAAGTGAAACTTTCACATATCGTAGATCCGCCGTAAATCCAGTCAAGTCCGCGGTAAATATTAGAATAAAGTGATAAAGAAAAGCCGGAGAAAAGTAATGGAGGAAACAACTACTAAAGATTAGAGCAATCTAAGGGAGTAAACGCGGACAATAAAGCTGAGAGAAAAGTTCTATCGGCTCCTTTCCTTCCAGATGCGCGGTGTTAGAGAGTTAGCAGTGCAAACAAGCGCTAGAATGTCGTTAATACGACTGTTCTTGATTCGTCCCTTTTCTCTTTATGATTTTTTCGGCTTTCCTCCCCCGCCTTTACTCCGATTACGGCTAACGTTACCGACGGCGCTCGAATTTCGCACGCGCCGAGTGGGGGATGTAAGCCGATCGCTTATTAGTGAGTGAAATGTGAAATGGGTTAACTCGCTCTTTTCGACAGTTTTCGATTTCAGTTAAAACGAGCGCAGTAATAATGAAACAGTTGGTAAAGACACATTCCTCGGTGACAATAATTCACTGCTTAGTGTCCTTCCTTAGAGCCCATCTCGAGGGAGATTCGTCCCCCCCAAAACGAGACTCAGTTCGCAGTTTACGGCCCTCAATCCGCGGTAATCTCATCAATGCTCTTCCCGTGTAGTCGAAAAAGCTTCGAGCATTGTCGAGTAAAAATTAGCGTTGACCCAAGCTTTTTAGCTAATTATTGTTCTAAAATATATTTCCTTTTATTCGTGGAATATAAGCATAAATAACATTGAAACTTGATAATTTTAAAAACCTACTTAAATACCGTGACAATTCGTTGTTTGTCTAAAAAACTAGCGAGTACGTGTTTTTACTTGACTGATTTTTAATTGCAGTAATAAATTTTACTAAATAAACAGGATTTTAAAAAAGCGCTTTATAATTACTCAAAAGCACGATAATATTTCTGTTAAATTAATCAATTATTTATTGTAAATGATATTTTAATTAGTAAATTTTATTACAAATATTTGATATTTGAACTATTACTATAAATATTAATTGTAACGATAAATTATTTAGAAGGAAGGTAATTGTAACCCCGTCTGGTTGGGTGCGACCCTGTATGGTACATTAGGTTTTGGTTTTTACAATATTCGGATTTTCCGTACTATATACGGACTACACACACATTAGCTATTTATTATTTTTCTATTCGAACTCGTGCGGATTTCGTTAAGACATTGTATAGAGCTTCAATTATGCATCAAGATAATAATCAGACGGGCAATTCTTCTTCGTTCGGCGCCTCATTATACTTGTTGTATTATTTCGCAGCTACCTTTCCGTAACCAAGCAATAAATAAAGCCATCGAACCAGCAATCCATAAGTGACGCACGCGATACGTGTCGCCGCTCCGCCGGCCGTAAACATCCCCCTCGTATACTCTCCCACTGCTGCGGCCCAGGAACTGGCATCGAAATGTTAGTTCAATTAAAGGCCTCACCAAGTAAAAGTCGGATGGCGCAAGGGTCCGTATACCCCAGAAGCGAGGAAGCCGCGAACCCCTCGGGAATCCGATTCTCGAATTAGCTCTCGTGTGTTTGGAAACTGAAAATCTCCTCCTTTGTTCTCTCTGCGCCTCGAATTTCGCGACAAACGAGATTTCGCGCTCCGTAGAATAAAAAATCAGCCTGAACGCAAATTACATTATTTTCGTGTTTCGAGCTTGCAGGATAATTGATTTTAGGAACGTCAGACGTGTCCCGGGCAGAAAATGGAACGAAATATAAAACTGTAGCGAGCAGCACGGCGAAAAAAGGGAGACGAAGCCGTGACTCTTTCCGCGAGACAGAAGCTTCGCAAGTTGTACCGCCGAGATATTAACCGCCCTTCTTCCTCCCCAGCGATTTCCATATTCTTCGATCCATTTTTCAGAGCGGCCTTTTTTGGCCCGCTCTTCCGCGAGCTTTATATATACTTTCCGCTCTGCCCTGCCTGGTATCTCTACCTGCCTGCTCGCTGCATTTCATTAGTTCATTCGAGAAGAAAAATGATATGTAAATTTCTTCTCTGTTTTTTTTTTCAGGATCCGACGTACCGCGGCTTTTATCGCGTCCCGTCTGCGTTGAGCGCATTGTTTTAAATTACTTTGAGTGAATGCTCAAGGAATGCTAATAATAGTTTACGCTATTGTGACGTAGCTTGACGTTGAAGAATCGCGTTTCGCTGCGCGTGGATAATGCCTGGTTATATACGCATTGTTTTACAAAATTCCGAAAAATTTTTTCAATTTTGGTATATATTAGCTAAAAATTTATCTTGTCCATTCCTTCCTGCAAATAATCTTCCGCCTCCCTAATTTCTCTCTCCGCTTCCTCGCAAATAAACGCGGCAAAGCGATCTGGGAAAACGGTCTTCCTTTAAAAGTGGCTGAATTATTCGCAGAATAAAGGAAAAGGCAAAGGAGCGAAAGAGCGAGCAGTTCATAAAAGGGATGTCAGATGCGCCGGGGTGAGGTTTTGAAGAGGGGCGAAAGATATATTCCGCGCCATATGGCAGCAGCGTTGGCCTGTCTAAAGCCGTGTAATTGAAGCCCCGTCCGTGGATACGGAAATTGTCTAAGCGAGACGTCTCTCGGGAGCTTTGCTTTTTTCGGAAAATCAAATCGCTTGGCTTTTCTAAATTAAAACTAAAGCAATATAAGACGCGAAAATTTGACGAACGAAAAATGCTTTTTGTTCGCGAGCCTTCATCGACTGGCGCGCGTAACTCGGGACAGAAAAAAAAGGAAAAAAAAAGGCCGCAGAGAGACGCAAAGTGGCGCGCGTCGACGAGATTGACAAGGAGGCGGCAGTAACGGGCGGCGTTCTGCAGGCGAGATTAAGCGAAAATACGAGCGCCATTTGTCGTCCTCTTTCTCTGCCTCCATTTGGGCGCCTCACTCGCGAGAATAAATATAAATTTGATAGCACGTTTAGATAAGCCGCGCGCGCGCGTGCAGGCTGCTTTTTCGTTCTCCTCGCTCGGGAGGCTTAAATCTCGCGCGGCGCAAAAAAGAGAGCGCGCGATAAATTCGCGGCCGGGGGGAGGGAAGCCTCGCGTGGAAAATCCTGCGGGGTGGAAAAAGGACGGTAGATACGGCTGGGCGAGGGGCTGCAGAAAAGGAAAAAAAGTTCAAGATGCGCGCGATTGGTAGAGTGAACAATCGCGCGATGAAAGCTTCGGAAAATAAAAGCTGGGGGGGGGGGGAGCGTCGTTTCGGCGTCTGCTCCGCGGCGAAAGCGACGATTACCGGCCCGTCTTCCTTCTCGCGGGAATAAGACTTTTGCGATTCTTCTTTCCTGGCGGGTCGACGAATTTTTCCTCTCGTCCTTCTTTTTTTTTTGCGAAAACATTTGGCCTCCGGCCGAAATTCCAATAGGCGCAGGCTCGTTCCCTTTGCTCGATTCGTGGATACCTTTTGCGAGTTTTTTTTTTTTTGTTTTTAATTAAGCTAATGGAGTCAACGCGCTGTGCTTTCATTTATCAATTTTTCGCTAAATTCATGCTCCCAGGAGGAAAGTTTGGCTTTGGCTTAAAGTCCTGAAAAACGCTACTAATTAAAATGCCGCTGAAAGCTCCTTTGCCAGCATGTGTATCCTCTTAATTAGTATATCCAATTTGAAAGTTTTTTTTTACTTATTTTCTCTATTTGGATTCATTTAAGAAGCGTAAAATTCATTAGCCAAATTAATCGAGCTTTGTGCTGGCTAAACAGCAAATGAATTACTCGTTATTTAATGTAGTTCTTTAAAAAAAAATTAGTTTCAATTATTTAACTCTTTTGGTCTATTATTTAAGGAAGAGTCTTTGTGCTTTAAAATTGAACGGATTAACGTTAGAATTCTTGTTAATAATTTTTCTTCCAGCTAGTCAAGCAGCCTACTTCAATATATACTGTCACAGATGATATAAATCGTTTGTAAAAGTTCCCCTCGCAACTATACAAACCACATAATAAAATCGCTGACGGAGAAAATAATGACGAAACAAAAAAAAATACAGGCTCCGTTATAGCTCGACGCGCTCCGGAAAGTAAGAGCAGGGGCAAGAGGCATTACTCCGCATACCTTTCGTGCCGCGTCGATTTATTCGGGCGGAGAGTAGAGCTCCGCTCTCGCCTCCGGAGGATCATCGAAGATCCTGCCGCGGCGGGGATAAAAGATGTCCGGAGCGTGCGACGGCTAGCTCCCCGGGTTTGCATTATGCAAACCGAAGCTACGCTGCCCGGGGCCCCCGCGAATACTTTCCCCGCCTTATTGCCGGCTGCGCGAGAGCCTTATTCAATTCCCGACCGAGAGATTGTCAAAAGTATTTAAAAGGATAGGCGCGGAAAGATTATGCTCGGGCGCAATCGTAATTTCGGCGAGTATTTAGGCACGCGAGCTCCGGAAAGCAGAGAGCGGGGAGCCAAAATCCCGCTCTGCCGAGGTCGTATACGCGGTGCGCGCCGCTCGGTACCGCGGATAAGCATCTCTCTCGCTCTCGGCTTTTCGCTTATTCTTGAGCTAATTTTCCCGGGCGCTCGAGACCGATAAGGCGAATATCTGGACGAGCGAGCGCGCAGCCTTAACCCGCCGGGCTTTTGCAGCTGTTGTTGCTTTACGAGCTACGGGACGATTTGCTAATTAGACTGAAAGGTACAGTATGATGTGCTTCAGGGTATGAAGTTCCTCTTTTTTTCTTTTTACTTAAATCGATATGCAAATCGCAGCTGTCGTTAGTTCGGGGAAAAAAAAGAAAAAAAAGAAAAAAAAAATAGTCGCAGAGAACCCTCGGATAATCTTCGCTTCGAGGGGCGCATCGCATTAAAATAAAGCGATCGCTTACTCGATACGCGTATATATATATATACCGTCTATGTACCGGCGTGCATAAGCCCGCTGCGTAAAATTACAACGGAGGAATCCTTTCCGCCCTATATCTTCGACTTTACGTGCGCGCGCGCGCGAAACTTGAAATCGAATGAATGCAATTTCCTCCGCGTTTTTCTAGCTCTCTCTCTCTCTCTCGACGAGGACTAATTCCGAGGATTTTCGAGAGGGAGGGACCGGCAAAATTTGTATCTCTTTTTTCTCCCGGTAACGGAAGGAGGACCGGGAATCTACTTTTTTTTCCATTTGCTGGATAAATTTTAGTTCTACCCTGCTCGTTTTTTGGCTTCATTCTTATTGAAACGGTAAATGAAATTTTAATTATCTCGATTAATCTAGATGTATCAGTTTTATTACCAATAAACCCTTCGAAATTAGTTAAATTTAAGTTGCTTAAAGCAATTGAAAACTTTCCCCTCAGCAGAGTTAACTAACCGCAGATTAATTCCCATAAACCCAGCGGCAAAAGAGAGGCTCGACGAGCGCTTATTAATAATTAATGACGCAATTACCATTAATAAAGCGCCTTTCCCGAAAGACGCTCGGGAGCATCGCGAGCGCATCCGTGAGAGAGCTCGTCTGTCTCTCTCTCTCTCTCTCGGCGACCGAGCTCGCGTCACTCCGTCGCGGGGGTCCGTCGCGTGTCCGCGGCCCGTTTCTCGGCTGCATTTTTCAAAGCCGCGTCACTGCGCCGCGCGCCTCGAGGGTTCGTTACTCCCTCCTTCGCGTTCTACGCAGCCGATTTCCCGGCGCGATAGCAGACCGAGCAATATAAATCCCACTTGGCCGTTTCCAGTCTTCGCCGCGAATTCCACCTGCGGGAGAGAGAGCCTTAATTACGTATATCGCGGCGCGAGCGAGCGAGCGAGCGAGGGGGAAATTCACTTTTCTTGCGCTTGCACGCACGCACGCGGACTCGCTCTCTCGCTTTACGCTCCGCCGGCGATTGATACTTTTCAGCCGATTTGCCGGAAGCCCTGATTGTTCCTTCGATTCGCGGCCCTCTGGAATTTTCGCCAAAGTGCCTTATCGGCCGGTCGTAACTCGCCGGCTAGTTAAGCTCGCTCCTGCTGCTTTTTGCATACAATGGGACGGCCGCGAGGGGCTTAAGATTTTTTGCGCCCCGATGTATGCTTCCAACAGAATCGTATTACTCAATTAACACAACGCTCGCGGCTCATTTCGAGCGGTAAGCAGTCTTGTACACCGAATATGGTCACATCTTTATATTTACGTTGTTGCAAGTTTCATTTATTTCCATTTTTAATCATGTATTTAAAAGTGTAAAGCCGACAATTCATTTTTTAATATGAAAGAGCACGGGGAACCTCCTTCTTTAAGCGGACTTTTCTTTTAGACTCTATATATGCTGACGGGAGAAAATACGTTCTTGCGAATCGAGAAAGCAGACCGGGGATTCTGCCTCTTGGAAAATTCGCGAAAGCCAAGCAACATAAAAAATCCAGCAGTCCACTACTTTTTACGAGCGATGCAGCATTGGCACGTACAGACGCGGCAATAAATAAAGCGACATCCGATGCAGTCGTAAAAGGATACACGATTCGAAATTAATTTGACGAAAAAAGTAATTTAAACGCGGTCGACTTTAGCTGAACCTTCAATGCCCGACTGTTGTTGCTCGTATCTCAGTAAATCGTAGCTCGAGCCCCGTTACTAAGTTGAAAGCTACTTTTAAATGTATAGGGCTGCATAAAATTTTAGCTAGTGAATGTAAAATCTTGGCGTAGTATCCGCAACGACCATCTCCGTCTTGTTGACAATGTAATATTGCAATACGGCGCCCTAAAATTCTCTGCAGAAATTTCTCACGCAGATAGCAGGAAGCTCTTTCTCCGCCTTCTCGCCGTCCTCGGAATACCCTCGTCGCGCGCCCATTTTTCAAAATAATTCTTTTGTTTATGCGCGTGTAAAAGACTCGCGTGCTATTTCGCGTATGGGGAAAGTGCAGTCCCGCGCGCCTCTCTCGTATAATGATAATATCAGTTGTCTAATTAAATCCGGTGCTCGCGCTCGCGCATCAATAGATCTTGCTCGCTGTAATACAAAAAATCATTCTATCCCGGAAATTTTCTCTCGACCCACTTTTCTCGCTTTTTCGCAAAAGAAAAACACCCGAAGAACGCTCATCTGCACTTTTTTTTTTCTTTTAGCAAAAATCGAATTCGAGCACTTTAAATAAACCAAAAAAAAGAAGCCCAACTTGGCAGCAATCCTCCTAATCGCCTCGACTTCCGGAGCGACGGTCGATCGAGCTCTCTCGCACATGACAGTGCAGCTTCAGCTCTCCCCGCGCGGTCTCGGAGAATTAACGCGCTGCAGAATTCCGCTGACTCGCGGCCCATTCGCTCTCGCCCGTGTACTTTCATCGCCGTTGTATACGAAGATACAGCCTGGTGCGTAAGCGCTTTTGCCCCCGCTGTATTTTTCGGGTGCGTTCTTTTTTTTTCCGCTCGGCCGCGACGCGGCGATTTTTGTTTAGGCAAGCGATATTTTTGTCGCGGGGGAGAGCGACGGCCCGCCGCGTCGAAGATTCGCAGACTGATTGCACTTTTTGTCCGCTTTGAAATACCCCCCCTATGAATATATGAAAGAATCGTTTTGAATTCGATACAGTTGACCATTTTTTTGGAAAGATTTATAAAAAAAAAAAAGGAAAAAAAGACAACATTTTCAAAGTAATAAAGCGAAAACTCGGTAGTCGAAAAACAACACTCGGATAATCCGGGTGAACCGAGGGGCGCCAGAGCGAATCGCCCAACTCGTCTGGCGAATTCTCCTTGTTTCTTGTCGTCGGCCGGCGCCAGTCATCCCTTCTACAGTCTTGGCCACGTCTTCGGGCGCAGTAAATTTTCCCGTCCGACTCCTTTCCTTTTCCTCTCTCTCTCTCTCTCTACGGCTTTGCGCGAGTTGCTCGATTTTCCGCGGTCTCTCCGAAATATTTCGAGCACTGCGAAAACGGGGCTATATTGTTTCGTGTAAATCGTCGCCGGGCCGATATTAACTTTCCTCGGCTCCGAAATGAGAACTTGCCCCCGCGGCTGCCGCCTCGAAATAAGCAGCCTCGGAGAGAATTGTCACTTGGAGGTCGCACATTTTTTGCACTTTATTGGGAAAGCCCTTGTCGAAATCGAAAAGACTTGCTTTTTTAACCCCAGCACTTTGTGTCGAATGTCTCTTTTTCCTTAAAAGTGCAGCTTCACTTTTTTAAATTACGTGCCAAAAGGAAGTATCTTTTTTTGTTTTGTTTTGCTTTCTGCTGGTCGGTAACCTAATAACCGCCGTAAATCAAAACAAAATTACCGACTGCCTCGTATATCGGACATTGTTCGCTCTTTATCGCGGCTGCATCAAAGTCCGCCCCGTTCAAACGTTCGGACGAGGGTCGGATAAAAGCTTGGGGCGGTAACCGCGACAGTCGTAATAATTGATTAAGCCTGTAATTTGTCAATTAAATTTACATTTAATGCCCGAGCCGACGGTAAATGGGAAACAAAGTGAAAAATGCGACCCGACACGGAGCTCGATCGTCAAGTAAAAATAGGATGTTTAGCCAACGCGTTTCACGACTGTAATTTAGGCAGCGATGGCGAGGTACGAAACTGCCCCGAGAATCTAAGAATTTTATTAAGAGCTGCTTACATCATCTGAAAAAATAGAGCCTAACGAAAAATCGATATTCGTCAGTTTGCAAAGTTAAAGTCCGAAGCAGGATTCTCCATGTAAATTCAAACGCACAATAAACAGTAAAAAAAAAAAGGAGGAAGAAGGGGGAAAAGTTCGAAAACTCCATTACATCGGGCGCGCGCGTCTATTATCGTCGGCAATCACCCGGGGGAGTAGTCCGAGCCCGGGTTCTCCCGAACTTTTTACGCGGCCGCGAGATTAGACTGGCTGCGGCGCCATCATAACAGGGAAATTTGCGCAAAGTTTCGCCGCCGCCGTCGACGACGAAACGGACGCCCGGCAGAGGGAAGGGGAAGAGGAACGACAAACTCGCTCTCTCGCCGACAAACTTGCTCCAGTCGAATTTACAAGAGCGGTGGGGGGG
>UCOL01003972.1:0-16436 GCA_900474335.1 Ormyrus nitidulus
AATTCTAAAATGAGCATATAAACATAAAATAATAATAAAAACGAGATAATAATGGAACAATAAATTAGTTAGGAGGAGATTTGGCAGCGGTTTTTTATTAATATAATTGTAGAAATAATAGAAAATCTTCTAAAAAATACTGTTTTGCACTTCAAATAACGTTGTTCAATAAAACGAAAAATTGCCAAGAACCGATAGTCAAAAGTCCTTATAAAATTCTCAGCAGAATCGAAGTAATAATAAATAAATTTTGCAATCTAACCCAGTAAACTAAACCAATCAGCAATAAGGAATTGCAATCAATACGACAAACCCGTCGGATCAAAGGATCAAACAATGCTCAAGCGTTCTCTCAACTACGACGCGCACACAAACACTAAGAGCTGCGGGGGACAACGCGACCAAGAGTTTAAACTTCATTTCTCCGTCTCTCTGCCCCTTGCTGTTTCTCAGTTTTATTCCCTGGCGCGTAAAATTCTTAAAGGGCTCGACTATCAATAATCCGCGTTCTCCCTTTTATCTTAGAAAATAGAGTTTGCTCTCGATCTTTATTACTGTTCCTGGCTTTTTTCGCTGCTTATTAATTTCGTATTTATAGATATAATCGAAATTTAAGGTTTATTTCCTATCATTGCAGTAGTTTTTACATTAAAATTTGGAAAAGCTGCAAAATCAAGGTTAATTTTTTAATTCAAAATATTAATTAAATGTATTAGTTTCATTTTGGAATAAATCCTTACAGAAAAGAACTATTCGTTACTATAAAACATACTTTTTCATGCAACTGTTTTTCAATCAAATCCCAAAAAAATCCCTCTCGTATTCCAAAAACACGACCCCCGTGTCCAATTTGTCGCAAATCTTAGAAAATCTCGCTCCTTAATCCCTCCGATAATCGTCTTATAATCATTTCTCCTCGCGATACACCCCGGGAGCTGCAACGGCAGCGGGGCGCAGGAGCTTCTAACTATTTAATAAATCCGACTAAAAATTTGCTCAAGCCCCGTCTGGCTCGAGAGAGCTTCCCGAGTCTTGGAGCGCCCGTCGTCCTGGCTCGTATACATCCCTCCCCTCGCCCGGTGCTGCTCCCTCGGCTCCGGCGCATGAGCACCGCTGTCCCGCCATGTTCCTCGTCCTCCGGCTTGCATTGGCTCTCATCCGGGCTCCTCGGGCCGCCGGTTGGCCGGCGGCCACGCCTCCGCGCTCTATCGAACGCGCCTCCCCCCTCTTGCGGAGCCGAGCTCCAGGTAGGGGGGCAGAGTAAGAGAGAAAGAGAGAGAGAGAAGGGCCGAACCTCGACGTAGTGCCTCGCCGCTGCCCACCCTTCTCTCATTCAAGCTCTCGCTCGCGCGTTCCATTGCTGTGCGTTCCTTCCGCGGGGGTGGACTGCTTGTTGTTGTTGCTGCTGCTGCTGCTACTGCATCGTCTGCTGCCGCTGCGTTCTTGTGCCGTGCTGCCGCCGATCGAGGATGAGCGAGAGCTCCGTCGGACAGATCAACGGAGCCCCTGTCGAGGACAATATTTAAAGTGCTGTTGAATATAATGTCGTAAAGTGTCGTCACGCTCAAGGAGAGGGCTACCGATTCGGCTGCAGTATCCATCGGAAAATGAAGCACCTGACTGGCGAACTCGGTGAGTCGAGAAATGAGTGAAAATCGGATCTGAATCAAAGACTGAATAAAAAGAAACCTGCGAGCGAGAAGGGACGAGCGGAGCAGCGCGAGTTGACGATATAAAATTAAAAACCAGAAGGCGAGCAAAGACGATCCGGGTTAAATGATATCCTTGGCGACGACGGCGGCAACGGCGACGACGTTGACGATGGACTCACAGCAGCTGGTGGAGAGCGCGACTTCCAAGGGCGACAAGACGAGCCCGAAGCCGGCGAGCAGCAAGCCGAGGCACAGCATCGACGCGATCCTCGGACTCGCGAACCGGAAGAGGAAGCACCAGGAGATCGAGGACGCCAGGGACTCGCAGGAGAATGCCGGTTAGAATATTTTTTATGTTTTTTACATATGTTGCTTCGTTCATTTTTTTTTTTTTTTTAATTTATAGAGTCCTAGAATTAATTATATTTTAGCTGTAATCATTTTCTATGATTTACTTTTGCACTGAATTATTAAATTATCAAAACGTTTTAATCATTATGCTTATTGGCATAATTAAGCAATATAAATCTAATTTTTAATAAACAACTACGAAAGAACAATTTTCATACCATGCAATAATGAAGATTAAAACAGCACGAATTTACTTTCACAGTTCCATTTCCATTAAATAAGCAATATGCATATCACTCAATTCGAATTCCCCAAACCCCGTTCGGCAGAAGCACCCGAAAACACCGTCGCCTCCCAACAAGTATACAATGCAGCGAGGAGCCTCTTTGAAGGGACGGTCATTGTTTCCGTAATCCCGTCAGATTGCCCGCAGATGAGGCGGCAAATCGATTTAGCAGCTCGCGCTTCGGCGTTGTAATCGTCCGACGGCCGCGCGGCGATACACGGAGAGGCGGAGGCGCGCGCGCGCCTCGCTCACCTTGATACGCCAGGAGCGATTAGCGCCGACGGGGATTATACCGGCGACGCGAACTGGATTTCTTCGCGGGGCTGAAAAAAGAAAGAAAAAAAAACAGGGAGGAAGGAGCCGAGTGTGCCGCTAATTGCGTCCGATCTCGAGTCGGCTTGCAAATTAAGCGGAACAACTCGAGCGGCCGGGAAAAAGTCCGGCGATATTGAAACGCGAGACTCGGTATAGCGGATGAGGATTCGTTCGGGGGGCTTATTACGGTATATGCGTGATGGGTTTCGTCAATAATCGAATGTGCTAAAAATAGATTTCGAGGCTAGAGGAGAGCGGTTTGGATTTTAAATCGAATTATCGGGTTTGGTATTTTTTTTTTATTTTTTAATATGAAACATTAATAAGATTCTAATTTGAAATCAATTAGGATTATTTTTTCTGCAGGATGATTGAATCTTATGGAAACTTGTCTGTATATTTAAATGAAAAAAAATAGAGGGAATGACAGTTTCAAGGCTTGTAAATGATATTGAGAATGATTAGAATCACTCGCGCTATTGCATATACAAGTATGGCAATAATAAAGCTAATTTTTTACAAATTCTCACCTTCGTCATCATCCTTTGCTTTTTTTGTGGAAAGTCCTACTCCTGTCCCCGCATTAACATCTGATATGATAACTATTCAATTATTCACCAACAATCATTAAGAATCTTTAGCCCCTTCAACCAACCCTTCACCGCAAATCGTCCAAAACTCAGTTCGAAGACGGCTGAAGCCGCAGCTCAGTCCTCGCCGGACTCGCTCCGCAATCCTCGCAATTAAGCGGCGACTAAGAAGCAAAAAAAAGGGGGTGGGGGATAGCCCCCGAGAGAGAGAGAGAGAGAGAGAGAGAGCGTGCGCCCGTCGGGGGGTGTAGTATGGCGTGTAATTGGAAAATCGTTGGTATCGGCCGCGAATCTCACGTGTCGTCGGGAGAGTAATTTGTATCGCGGCGATAGCGCGCTCGCGCCCCGCACGCGTCCGCGTTATATGCGCCGAGGCTCCTCTGCCGCGCGCGGATCGACGGCGCGCTCACGTTTTCATCGCACTCTCCGCGAGGGCGGATGCAATAAACGTCGGATCAATTAAGATTCGCCGCCTCGATAAAGCGCGCGATAATTAAGTGCTTGAAAATTTTGAGCTGTACTGTCCCGCGGAAAAGTGCACGGGCCGCGTCGCCGCGCGGTGCGAGGCTGAAAAATTTCCGGGGGATTCGTTTCAGAGGGACGAGAGAGCGGGGATTGTTAACGCGGGAAATTGAATCCAAGGCGTCGCGTATGAGGTTTATGTAAATTTTTAAATTATTATGCGTTTTGCATTTTTATGCGTCCCTCTGAGAGTGCCGCAATCGTAAAAAGATAATTATACATGAACAGTATTAAAAGCTGTAATACGTTGTATACGACGAATAGTGCAGTCGAACACTCGCGTTTAGCCGCGTTTAATGAATATTTATTAATTTTTTTTAGCGCGTACACTTTGACGAGTACAATTATTGAAATCATTTCAAACGTTACGAATGACGCAACGGAAATGCAAGTCAACCACGCGGCTTCGTTATACTCTTGCTCAAGCAAGATCTATAAAACGCGACTTTTTGCTCCTCGAATCGAAGGCGAGGCGCTCGATAAGGCAAAACAAAACGTCGACGTCCCACCGCGTCAATTAGAAGAGCGAGCCTCGAATTCCGGCCTCGCAGCCGCTTTTAACGGGCTCGAAAACAAAACGGCAAAAGCCGCTCCGCCGGCCGCTTATACACGAAATCAGAGCAATCTTGTCCCGCTAATCGAATTATCGTCAATTACGATATCGCGCGCGAGAAAGACGTCGGCAGCGGGGAAAAACGCATCGCGCGCACGCAGCGCAGCGCGGCTCCGACGAGAGCACAAAAAGAACGAGAGCTCTCTCGGAGAGCCGAAAAAAATTAAGCCGCAGAGTAGTCGGGACTCGGGTGGAAAAAAGGAGGACCGCGCGAGCGAGCGGCTTTAAGTCAGTCGCATCTTAAGAGCCCTGAATTGACGTGTCTACTAATGGATCAAGCCGGCCGTCCCTCCTTTCTCTCTCGTCATCCTCTCTCTCGGCTCTCTTTTTCGGCGGCCGTCCGCCGCGACCTTATATAAAACAGACCTGTTATCCGCGTTAAATCCCCGTACCGTCGGCCTGCTCCTTTTTCTATACGAGTCCTCTCGAATCAATCGCAATTAAAAGCCGAGAGAGAGAGCTTGGAGACGTCGGTAGGCGTGTGTGCGCCGCGGTCGACGCGTGCATTCGTCTCCGTTTTTTTTTTCTTGCTTGGAAATTAAATTAGTCGTTTGCGTCGGGATGAATTAGTTTTTTGGATTCGATATAACGAGTCTTTGAATTTGTTGGGTAGGGATCGATTTGAAACTGCCGAGTGCATCATAGTTAAGCTAAGTTGTATAGAGTATAGAAGTGCATTCAACGTGAATTCATCAAATTCGCGATAAAGTACTGATCGGAATTTGATTTGAAACGTTATAATAATCAAGTTTTTCATCGTATTTAATTTACAAAATTTCTTAAAATTAAAATTTTTTAATCCTAATCAACGCAAAAACAGCAGTATTGATTTATAGAATAAAAATTACACTGAGATAAATCTTTACGTAAAAATTCTAAATTATCACTTTACTTTCGTTAAAATTAAAAATTACTATCTGAAAGATAAAATTTAATAGAAGTCTAGTTTGTCTTCCTGTAAGTATAGTATATATAGTAATTTTTCTATAAAAATATGTTAATATTTAAATAAAGAATTTTCTCCGCGTAACTTTCTGCATGATTATATTTTTCATAATTGAATTTAAATATTGCTTTGAACATTAAAAGTATTGACTTTTCCATTATTACTCAAATTGCTATAATGAAAAATAAATTCATTTCTTGTTTTGAAGCTTTGTGTCGGGTCAAGGTTTCATAAAACAGAAATAAAATGTTTCGACATTTAGCTTAATTTTAAAAATGTTAAATTTTATCGTAATACCTTCATTAAATATTTTATGGTACGCATATTTTTTAATGATTTTCAGCGCATAAACCTAATAGCTTAAAATAAATAAAAATCCACTGAATATTTTTTTAAGATTCATTTTCTTTTTTTCAAGGAATTAGATAACCTTTTTCGTGTAATAAAAAATTCTTTCTCATTAAAGTATTTATGTTCTTTAAAATGTGAATAAGCAGCAGAAACAGTTTATTCACACAGCAATTTAATTACTTTGAATTATTTTTATTCAAATTTAAATTTCAAATTATTCTAATTTTAAGCGACCGTAATTCTTAAAACAAGCCCAGCTTATTTTATCGCGAAAACATATTTTAATTGGATCATTAATCATACCTTAAAATTACGCTAATAAGTAATGTTCTTTCTTAAATTCTTTATCGGACACGACAATCCAAGTTTACGAATACACTCTTAAATTAATTATTCAATCTTTCTAAAGGAAACTAAAACTGAATCGATAAAACGGAACAACCATTAAGAGCTGAAAACACCCCTTATCTGACAGAACAACCCTAATTTAAAAACTACACAAACATGCAAATCGCAGGACATTAGAAATCCCTGAGTTAAATTTCCTAATTCCAGGGCGACGTCGAGATGGGGGCTAATTCGAAAAATTTCCGAGATTCCAGGCGGAGATTGAAATTTCCTGAGAATTATCATAAACTCCCGGGGGGCGCAAACCCGAATTTCCTAAAATTACCGAAATTGCCCGGCACCTAATCAAGGCGGCTTAAAAATTATTCTAATAAGCCTCGAGACCTGCCCTTATCAGTCACGGCAATCCGTGCTCCCGCAGGCTCGAATTATTCAATTTCGCCGCGCTCGCCGAAAAACGCAACAACACAGCAACTACTCGAGGTGCCGAAACGATCAGCGCCAGCCAGCCAGCCGGGCTTATTACGAGCGCAAGACGGCGCGGTGGTGGTGGTGGTGGCAGCCCTGCTCTCGTAAAAGGCGGGGGCGAGAGCTTTGTTATGGGGCAATTTCGATCGCGTGACGGCCGGCCGCCGCTGCACTTGTAGGTACCCGCCGATTGCTCGGTAATTCGCCGAGCCCGTTTATTTTGGATATATACGCGCGGCGAGGCGAGAGAGAGAGAGAGAGAGCTCTTTTTTTTCTCGGCGCGCACAGTATTTTTTTTTAGAGGCCGATT
The DNA here is from genome assembly GCA_900474335.1 of Ormyrus nitidulus. Classification (NCBI taxonomy): domain Eukaryota; kingdom Metazoa; phylum Arthropoda; class Insecta; order Hymenoptera; family Ormyridae; genus Ormyrus; species Ormyrus nitidulus. Next base: position 6,753 of record UCOL01003972.1, read on the forward strand.
GCGCCGACGGTGATTTCCGAGCCTTTCGCCCTTTTATAACGAATCATTTGTCTGGGCTTTTATGGTGGGAGATTGCGGTCGTTGCTGTAAGTGAGTGAAACGCTCGGCGATTTGCCGCTTTTATTGTGAAGTAAGTAGTCTTTCCGAAACTTTTATTGGGAAATTTACGCGGCTGCGTTTCTTTATGAGTTGCGTTATTGTTTTAAGTGAGATGCTTCTTTAGAGGGAAAATCATTTGTGTTTTGGGCGTGAAGAGTTGCTATTTGTAAATTAAATAATTCAGAGAATGGAATTGACCTTTATGTGCTAAGCGATCAAATACTTTTAAAATTAGAGTTTACAATATTAAAAAGATAAAAGGAAACGTGAATTGCGTTAACAGAATATATCCGAGCAACAAGGCGTCTTCAAATTCAATTTTTCGTCATCGATTTATGACATTTTTTTTAAAGACTTGAATTGCACTTTAAGAGATTTGATTTAGTTATCGGACGCATTTCAAGAGCTTCGCGTCAATTTTAGTTCCATGTAATCGTGTCTATAGTCCCTTAATGAAAACGTCATTCAATTGATGGCACATCTGTTCCATTTATGATTGAAAGTTATGAAGTCGGTATGATTTAGCCCTTGCACAAAACGTCCATTTAAAAGCCTATGAATACAATATACGAAACTACTCGGCGAATGCAAAACATCTGCATAACTTAATTTACAGAAATTATTTAATTTTATTACATTCAATCATCGCAACTTCTGGCGTTTCCCCCATTTCAGCAAAGCTATAAAAACACTTTTGCCAAAGAGAAAATTTTCATCGAATTTCAAAATAAAAACGACCCTCCAAATATCCGTCCTCCGAAAGCCATCCGACTCTCCGAGCCGAAGCGGCACCGGGAGCACGGAATATCGTTCCGGGTCGTCGCGCTATAAGCAGCGTGTCGGCGACTTTCCGGGAATCGAAGGCCCCGCTCGGCTAATCGAATCCCGGCCGATTCTTCGTGTCCGTAATCGAGAACGATTCGGGCGAATTACGGGGCCGTTCGAATTAAGTCTCTCTCTCTCTCTCTCTCTCTATCTCGCTCGACTCGCTCTCCTACACGCCTCGCGATTGCTAATTGTACGTAGGTGTCGGATTGATCGTGCTCGGGTGTACCGGGTTCACCCATTTCGCTCGAGCGACTCGTACGTGTGTAGTACCCCCGCGGCCGTATTATATACGTGTGCACGTATCGCCGCGTCGGGGCGAGCGGCACGCGGATATGCCGATCGATAAGGCCCGCACTCTATACGTTATACGCCAGCCGCCGCCGCCGCCGTTGGAGCCGCGCACGCCGAGCAGACGACGACGTCGTCGGGCGAAGGATTCGCTCTCGCCGATGCGACGACGACGACGCCTGACGCGGCAGTCGCCTTATGATTTTATTCGGTTTGCGCTGATTTTCGACGTTTCCGCTAGAGCAGGATGTGGATAGGAAATTTTTATTTCGCCGCGCGTTTCCGGTTATTGGGGGGTGGAGGGTTTATTCAGTTTTGCGGAGTTAATACGTATTTTTCAAAGGTTTAACGCAATTTTGGAAAAATAAATTACCGAACCGAAAGAATGCTACTTTCTAATACTCGAAAATCCTCGACATCCATTAGATCGCAGTTTGATTCTCGCATCAAGAATCGCCGCTCTCCGTCAAACAGCGACGACCCGTCAGCTCCCGACGAGTTCCATCGGCAACTCAAACAATATAAGCCGCGCTAATCAGATCCGTCCGGCGAGAGAGAGAGAGCAATATCAAGCACACACCGAGAGCGGCGCGTTTATTACAATTTTCCCGACACTTGAACCGTGCTCCTAATAAAGAGCCGCCGCCGCCGCGCGTCCGAAAGAGTGGTGCTCGCGCGTGCGGCGGAGGGTGCGAACGGGATGGGAGAGCGGGGGCCGAGGCAAAGGTCGGGGCCGGAAAACACGCGACAAAAGAGAAAGGGTTCGCTGAATGCGAACTCGGGGGAACTCTCTCTCTCTCTCTCTCTCTCTGCGAACAACGGGCCGAGGGCAGATTTTGAGGCCGAAGTAAAGGTTTTCAGGGCAAATTAGCCGGCTCATTTGTTTTGCGGTGGTAATTATTGCCCCCCCCCCCGCGAGTACTGAGCTTCCCATTATTTGCGGTAGTAAATCGTAGTTTAAGGGCGCGGAGAGCCGCTTTGAATATTCGAGGAGGATTAAGCGCTTTGTTTAACCGGTGAACGGTGGTTAATTATTGTCAGTTAGGCGGGATTTTTTTAAGTTCATCGTTATTACTTGTGAATCGCGCATCGAATAAAATTGATATTCCATACAAAAAACCATGTTCATCAATTACGCCCTTCGAAGGAAAGCAAGTCGCATCGCGACGAATAAGCAGTAAAAGCAAGTGCAAAAAGCCAGTAGCGGAAACGGAAGAAGGCAGCAGGCGGCAGACGGATAGGTGGAGCGCGAGAGAGGGGAGGGGGGGGAAGGAGCAGGAGACAGCATTAATCGAAGCGACGCGTCTGTGCAATTTGCGGGCGCGAATTAGCGAATGCGCGCGGAGGACGATTAGTCAGATTAATATCGACGCGTCCGCATGCGCGCGTCTCGGGATCCGGGCCGCCTGCAGGCGGCCGGCCTTCCGTTCTCTCGCGACTCCCCTCGTCGATAAACGCGCCGACGTGCGCTGCCGTGCCGCCGCGCTTCTCGTAAGTGCGTTTCGAATTCGTTTTTGATTGGAACGCCAAGAGCGGACTGCCGAGGGAGGAATATCGCGGAGGCGGCCTGATGGTTTAATTGCGACGATTGGACTATGGTCTTGGGGTCGATGATTCGGATGTGGGATGAAGCAGAAATTTAAGAAAAGGTTGAATTCGTGATGTTTTCGTATTGTATTAAGTTACGAAAATTGATTGTACGAAGATATTACGTTTTTTCAGTCATTTTTAAATTAATTTCAAAGATGTTTATTCAGGTTTCAAATCTCAGCTATTATTTTTATAATATTATATAGCTAAATGCATGAAAATGCTAATACGAATAGCTTCTAATTGTAATTTTAGAAACAAATTAGCACATCATTCATAAGTCCCTTTACCGATATGTTCACTAATACGTTAATTTCCATAATTCATTTTATCTTTCTCATTCATCGCCAATAATAGAATTACGAAACATTTCTTGAAGACAGATTCTTTCGATTTTGTCACAATTTTCCCAGATTTTTATTCGACGACTGAAATACTTTTCACTCGTCGGCGAGTTTTATAAAAAATTAAATATAATTTATTTATGCATATCTTTTCCTGAGTTTTTAGAAAGCTCGAAATTTAGTTTCAGATTTATTCCCGTTGTATTCTGAAAAGAGGAAAGGTTAGCGACGTTTTAGATGCCTATCTGATTGATTTTTTGTGAAATAGCTATACTACTTTCGTGATGTCCTGTAATTTAGCTTTTAAAACATGCTTTATTATAAAGTCGAATTAAGTCTGAATTATGCAGTCTCATAATCAAATCAGAGGCAGGATTTCGGGTGATTTATTAAGCCTTTATCGAGGAGGAAGTCTTGTTTTTAATTAATTTTATGGGAAAAGGAAATTTATCGTGTTCTCTAAATAATACAATAAACTAGTCGCTGATTCAGATACTGCTCTAAATAGGCCAATGTGCCAATCCTTCTAAATTACTCTTTCCGAAGAAAACTTCAACGCACATCTCGTAATAACGAATTCAACTACACCGAAAGAAATGTTCTACTAAAAATTACTACACTATATACTAAACTTTATAGTAAAAATTGATAATATAGTTCTATTAAATTTATAGTAGTATAGTAATTTTTAGGATACTGCAACTTTGCATACGCATTACTAAAAAGTACAGTAATTTTTAGTAGAATATTTCTCTCAATGTACGAAACAAATAACCGCGTCACCTCCGTTCAGAGTCTCGATAACGCAATCTAAAACGCGCCCCGAAGCTTAGTAAAAAAATGAACTCGTATAACGCGAGTGTCCGCAATCGTCGCGAGGCCGATCCGTCAAAACATGCGCGCGCGGCTCTCCGCCCGGAGAAAAGGCAGCAGAGGCGCCAAGAGAAAGAGAAAAGTTGGCCGATCCCTCGCGGAGATACGCCAATAAAGCTCCTCGCACGGCAGCGAACAATTAAATTATTAACCGGCGACGATAACGAGCCACGGCCGCCGGCCGATTACTATTATAATGAAGCCCCCCCGTGCAGGTGAGCCACGTACGCTCTCCCCCCGCGCGCGACGGAGAGAGAGAGAGAGAGAGGGAAAAAAGAGTGAGCCCGAGCTCGAGCGAGGGAGCAATAATGCGCGGCAAATTATGCGGCCGATCGTTCGAGAAGCTCGCCCCGGACTAATGAGTTTTACGAAGAAAACCGGCTAAAACGCCCGTTAAATTGAATTGATAAGGCTGCGAAGGCGCGAGGGTGTGTGTGTGTGTGTGTGTGTGTGTGTGTGTGTGTACGGAACGGCGACCGAGCTGACTTATAGTTTTTGCGCCCGGCGAGCTGTAATGCAAATTACGCTCCCCCTCGGACTCGCTGTATATACTTGCTGCTGCCCTCCATCGAGATTGAGCTTTGTGTGCACAAATTAGCGATTGTTAATTTATTATGACCCCGAGCCACTTCCTGCTTTATTTTCGTGCAATTAGTTTTTCTTTCTCTGCGCTGCGATCCAGTTTTGCCTATATGTGTATCGTAGCTTTGAAAATTGTTTATTTTTCGCCAAACTTTACTGAGCCACGTTTTCCTCGTAATTAAAAATTCTAATCTAATTTCATTAATCTTCCTTTTACGAATTTAAGTCAAACGAAAAAAAAAAAAACTCATCCTTTACACCCAAAGGCAAAAGAGCGCTTTTAATTCGCGGCAGTGAGCAGTAACTTTTCGCGGCAGAACTTTTAAACAGCGTTTAATTTGACGAGAGAGAGAGAGAGAGAGAGAGAGAGAGAGAGAGAGAGAGGGGAAAAAAGGCTAAACCGTAATTAATAATCTTTCAAAAGCAGAACAAAAAGCTTAGCGCGCATCGCGCGGCCATCAGGGTCGCTGCACCCGAGAGCGCGGACGAAACTTTATATCCCGAGCGCGAAGTCGATGACAGCTTAAGAGCCTTCGCGCGAAGCTCTTAAGAGGATAATTTTTGACTCTCTCCTCTCTCCCTCTCTCTCTTTCTCTCTCGCGCGCCACTTTGACAATTTAATAATTTCGCGCCCCGAGTATACGAATAATCGCCGGGAACACGATACGCAGCCGAGCGAAACCTGCAGAGCCCCGGCGAAAATTAACACTTTCTCGTAAGCGTGTTTATTAATGAGGCAGGCTTGAGGCTACCTAATTTTTGTCCCTCCCGGGTGAGGCGGTTTTTTTTTTAGGACTGGCTCTTGTGGGTTTCGCAGTTGGAAAAATTGATTAAGCTTTGGTAGCTGTTCGGTTTGATTTAAAGCTGATTTATTAGCCTTTTAATTTGTTTATTATCTTATACTTTATGTGTAAGATTCAGCTTATGAAAATTAAATTAAGAAGATTATAAATACAGTGTGTGGATTATTTTGCATTAATAGGATTAAATAAGTAAGTGAACTTTTTTTATCAAGAAAAAAGACAAAAATATAATTAATTATATCATTCAAATTTTAGTGTCAGCAATAGTATTGATAAATATTCTATTTACTAACAAAGCCTATCTTTGAAAACTCAATCAGGAAGATAATCTTCACTATCGGAAAGTTATTTACCCACGTGTGGCGCACACCGTCCGATAAGACATTTCGTTCGGCAAAGAATTTCCGCTATCTTTGCATTACAATCCAAACTAATAGCAGCGCCGAATGCAAACTTACAAAAGCAGGAAAGGGAGCAGAGAGGGAGAGAGAGAGAGAGAGAAAAGGAGAAAAGAGAGGTGGAAAAAGCAGATGCTAAAAGGAGCGGCAAACAAGGAGCGAGGGAGCCGCGGAGAAGACAAATTCCGTAATCCTCTTTGGTCATCGGCTAAGCCCTCTGTGCGACGACACGTACACACACCGTCTTCTCTCCTTTTATAAGGCTCTCTCTCCCTCTGTGTGCGCGCCTGGAGTTTGTATACATCGCACCTTTTTTTTCTCCGCCTTGACGCTCTCTTCCAAGCCCACTTTCGAGCTCTCGCTTCACGCAGATTCGCGCAAATTAGATTTCGAATTCGAGATGAATTTCGTTGGTTTCGGTTCGCAGAAGCGGACTTTGAATTTTATCGTTAGTAATACTATATAATCGATTCGAGGTTTTGAAGAATTTTGACGAAATACTATTGCATTTGGATCAGAATTGTTGTTACATGAGAATATTGTGTGTTAAATTTTAAATGAACGTACTTAACTAATTTAGCTTAAATTAGCGAAAACATTTATAATACGTTTAATTTACTACTTATTAGACCAAATTAAAACCACCAAAAACCCAATGTCCTTCTTTGCCCTTCGCAGCAAGTGTAGCGCCAAAATTAAATTAAACTCGCGCGTCTTAATGTCGAATTACGCAGTCGGTTTTTCGCGCAGCAATAATTACCGTCCCTATAATCACTCGGGAGCGGCGCTTTTACGGCAAGAAATTAATTTAATACGAATTCCAGTCAGTCGCAAAGCTGCAGTGGCAGCGGCGTCGCGATCGACTCGAGAGATAGAGATAGAGAGAGAGAGGGAGAGAAAAAATGACTTTGCCAGCCAATTTGCTTAGCCGTCCGTTACTCGCTCGCTTAGCGAAGTATACGCGGAAATTTTAGTCGATCGACGAGGAACGAACCGACGATTAATAAGCTGTCAGCCTGGCTTCCATCCGTTAATCTCGCTCGGGGTCGTGCCCGCCGCGCGCCGCTCTCCTCCGATCTGCCCGGCCGCCTGCCTTTTTTCCCCCCCGCCGCCTTAATGTTGTTAATGCTTCCTTGTTCTTATCAATTAGTTTTATTGTACGGCGAAACGTGCGTCGCGACGCACGTTCACGTGTACGCGGGTCGTTAATTCGGATTTAACGGCGCTGTAAAGAGAGTGAAAGATTTCGTTAAAAAGTTCCTTCGCCGCACAGAGCAGCGTTTAAACTGGTATGGGGAAATGAAGGAGACGCAGTACGCGTGATTTCAAGCCAGCTTTTTTTGTGCCACGATATGCAAATATATTAAATAGTAAACAATTTTTTTTAACATCTCCGGCTAAAAAATCTTATAAAAGCCAATCAACACGATCGCCGTTTACACTCGGCGCCTCTTCAGCGCAATAATTCAGACGCTAAGCCAGCGCTCAAAGCCCAACTAATTACCCCGCGGCGGGTGTAAAGCGAGGAGGAGCTCCGGCGCGAGCGATGCAAGTCGGGCACCGCGGCACCTCCGTTTTTTTTCCCGGGCTCTCCTCGCGCTCGCACACACACCGAGCTGCTGCTACGCGCGACGGACGAGCATCGCCGGTGGCTTAATCGAATGAGCCGCCGAGTAGCGCCGATGATAATCTGGCGGAGAGCGAGTTCTTGGAGTAGTCTTATCTTAATTCATCGGCTCTCGCTCTTTTATTCGTCGGGGCGGCTGGCCTTTTGCGCGATCATCTAAGCGTTTTACGGGAGCTCTCCATTGTTTCGGGGCTACTACCTACTGGTGGAGAAGGGGACTTTTGAGACAATGCCTGTTTTCGATTTTATAATTAGAACTGTAATTGGGTGTTTGGTTTGCTCTAATAAAAGCTTTTAGGTAGATAAGACGCGTTGAATATTCTCTTTGTCTAAGTTCCGTCTTGTGAATGGGCATTGATATATTGGAGTAGACTGGATGTCGTTGGATTTCTTTACATAATAAGTATTTATTTTTATAATTGTAAGTAAGGATCTGAAGTAAGTTTTCAAAATAATTTACGTAGTAAACGAAACCGTTTTTGTTTGCATAATCCTAAAAATAAACTAATTAAATTACTCAAAATCAATCGTAAAAAAGGACAAAAAGTCACCTTGTGCATTAAATCATTTATGCGATGCAGCAAAAACAGAAACCTTTTTCCACGGAAAAACCCTGAAAAATATATTCACCGCCACTTAATTACAACACGAAATTAAAATTCCATCGTGTAGCCTGTCGCGCTCGTAATTTAATTTATACTGCACGTTTCTACAAATGCATTTATAAAGGCCAGTCGATAAAAGCGAGACAGCTCCAACCGCGAGCACGAAGCCAGTCGAGCCACTGACAAGCCGCTCGAGAAAAACGGAGAGAAGGATCTCCTCTCGTCAAAAGGCCCGAAGACGAAAAATCAAAAGTCCGGCCCGCGCCCACTTAGTTCATTATCGTCGATCGGCCCATTAAGGAACTTCGTCCCGAGCGTTAAAAAGACTCTCTTTCTCCCAGAGGCGGCCGATATACACGTTGCGTATACGCGCGTTATCCGGGCGTTGTGCAGCGATTTTTCCCCTCCCCGCTTCTTCGTCCATTATCCTGTATCTAAGCGTGTCAATCTCCTAAGTAGCTACAAAAGCGAAGAGAGCCGACGATACTCGCGGGCCCGATAGCATCGCCGCCTCGGCTTTTCCGGGGGCTTGCGTATTAATTGGAAAGAGGTGCCGGGGCGGGCCGAGGTAATCGAGGAAATTGCCAGGAGCAGATGAATAATCGACTCTTTGTCGAGGTCTCGCGCCTTTTTTTTCAGCGCAGCGGGTCTGTCTCTCTTTCGTTGAGAAACGTTCGGCTTTTTGTCGGTTGTTTTAAACCGCCGCGGGAGCGGCCTGGAATGCCTTGTCAATTCTTATGAACACATTAAGATTCCTTGTCAGAAAATTGATACGCTGCGCGTGGAAGGTGCTTTTGACACTTTTTAATCTGCCGACTTAATTCGTGCGGGGGGGATTAAAATGTTATTTACGAAACTTTCGGTTTCGGAGTCGGAGTTTTTATTTGTGAAACTCATTTGCATGTTTCGAGATTAAAATGTTAATGCTTATTTAAGTATATCGTAGTAAGGCGTTTACGTTAAAATTTATACGATTTAATAATAAATTGTACAAAACTTGATTATGTACGATCATGTAAAATTGGCAAATTATTTGTATTTGAACTTAAATAATACAAAACGGACTTGTCTAATTAATGTATTTCGACAGCATAAATCCGTAACATTAGTCATGTACTAATATGCAAAACATTTAGTGCCAATTACAGCCAGATTATTCATATATAGTTGCAGTAGCTATTACTAATTTACCAAATTTGATGAACTTTAATATCTTAAACAAACCAATTATTCTACATAATAATAAGATAATAATTCTGCGTAATACAATTGTTTACCCGAGTTTAGGCTTACAGATAGTACTAAAGAAACGTATCGAATGCCTCAATAATCAATTTGTCACCGAAATAAAAAAAAGTTCATATTTTTTTATTTAACTTCTCTATACCATCAAACAATCCTCTCCCATCCACGAAAAAATGTCCAACCCAAAGAAAAACAAAACCACCAGCCGTCCGTCCCGTTGCAACAAACGCAACCCGAGCCCAAAACGCTCGTACAAATATCGAAAAAAATCCTCGTTAAATTCCCCACCCAACAATTTTCCGATAAATTTCCAGAGCAACGGCGTAACAGCCGAATAACTCTATATCGCCAGGCGATTCTCTCCACCGACGGCAACGGAGTTTCGCGCGCGAAAGCGACATC
>UCOL01003973.1:0-16434 GCA_900474335.1 Ormyrus nitidulus
ACGGGAGGTAAAATGGCAAGCCCATAGCACGTGTTTGACACCCTCGCCTTCGGCTCGGGTGTCAATTTACACGCGCTATGAGCGTACCAGTACTTTACCTCCCTAGGTGCGTAATATACTATTCTTATTAGTATAAAAATACATGTTTAGACTGTTTTTATAAAAAATCTTACACAATATACAAACAGTATAATTAAAAAATTACAAATTATTGATAAATAACACCAGTTGTTGTGCTGTAAATAATGTAGAATGTGTTTTGTTTCAGAAATGCACCTATCTGTCGTATGACAGTACGGTAAATCTATTATTGCGGCCTCGCATCCTGAAATTTATAATCGACGGGATCAGCGTGGAAAGTGCCGAGGAACTACAAAGCTGCGATGAGCGCCAGCTGAGCGGCGAGCTTCGGCTTCTCGTCAACAAACTCATACTTATCAACATGAGCTGCGCGCAGAGCTTTGTCCGTTTTTCACCCAGACTCAATGCTCTTGTTGATTCAATCAACACCCAAGAAGACTTTTGGTAAGCCTTTTAGTTTTATTTCTACGTTTCGCAAAAAAAAAATATTAAATTTAGTTTCTTCCCCAATTTTAATTATGAGTCGATGAACGAAGCAGAAACAAGCTACTTACTAAAATAAAGTTTTTTATTTGAGATTTTTGCAGCAATAGAATACAATCATAACAGATTATTTAAATAAGCGGGTATAAATAACGAAACAGAAGTTTATAAAGGAACGTTTATAACAGAACAGAAGTTTTATCACAAAAAGAGCAATTTTTATTCAAGAAAATCTTTAAAAAATTTTATTTTATGATTATTAGGTATGCTCCAATGGCAGAAATGAACTTTGGTCCACCGCAAATGTCAATAACGTCTGGGCCGCGACTCACTTATGGTACAATAATTAGTTCCACCCAACTGTTCACCCAGGCTCAGTGGCATGTTTTACTTTCCTCTAGCAATTCTAATTCTAAACACCAAGAAGATCAAAACCTAGGTCCGAGTAGTTCTTCGTCGATTCATGCGAGCCTCAGTAATAAAGGCGACCGAATCGACTCGGCGCGGCGAGAATGGGAGCGCGCCACCCCTGAAAACCTTCGACGAATGCATGCCAAAGATCTTAGAAAGATTCTTTACGCGGGTTCCTCGGGTTTAGGACCCTCGGTGCTCGCCAGTACCTCATCTTCAAAACTCGACCTGGCCAGTTACCTTACTGGTCACGAGCTTACAGTTCCACTCCTCAGCAGTCCGAGGCTTATAAAGCGGCCATTCGATCCTCTTATCTGCGAGAACATGATACTTTCAAGAGCTACTGCGCTGGTTCCCCTAAGCGGGCGAGCTGCCTCGCACATGACCCGCGGAAGTAGCCCTGGAACTCACAGCTCGAGAAATACGGATGGAAATGCAGCAAGTCCGTTCAGAGACGCCGGTGGCAATGGATCAAGCAGCGACCCATGGTTCGATTCCATGGACGATAACAACACGCGACTTGCTCTCGAGGTTAACCTTGTACTCGTATTATGCCAGGCATTGGAGGGTGTTAGAAGTCCCAGACTCGCCGTTAGAGATAGAGAGCTCATAGTCAGAGAGACGGCAACGGAACTCAGCGTCTTTTTCGACTTTCTTGAGCACAGAGGACAGCAGCGAACCGAATGGCAAGTATCCGCGACTCTCATCGATCCCATCGAGGCCAAAAAGTCTAGACTAGTACTCGCTCCCGAGGAGTTAAACGGAAAACTACCAGCGAGATTGAAAGAAGAATCGACGGTAACCAAAGTACCGATTTTTAAAGAAATCGAAGAAAACTCGATGATGGAAGCACACGAAGCGCTAAAAAAAGAAGAAAGATCGGCGAATGATGTTGTTACAACGGGCGGCTATAAAGTGTCTGTAAATACAGGAAAGTTTCTACCACTACTTGGAAAATTACTCAAGTCGGTAGTCGAGTCCCTAGATTCCGCGCAGTTTGGATGATGGCGATTAACAAAATGTTAATAAATGTTTTGTGAATTTGAACATGGATGATTTAAGTGATGTTCCGTCTAAAGATACCTCTTGCTAAGGAGAGAAAACTGCATTATAGATAAGAGATTAAAACATTTAAGTCAGAGATACGCGTCTTTTTAAAATGTATCTTGTCATTTTCTAATAAACATTTCAGAAACTTTTAACAAAAACAATTATGTATAAAATATTTACTTTATAACCTAAGGAATTCTTAAAATCTTTTTTTTTTAATTTTTAAAAACACGAATAGTATCATGGTCAATTAATTTAGATTATTTTTTTACATATTTCCTATACTACTTTTTCTGCATGTCTATTATTAAACAAAATTTACCGATGAATACCGACATTTTAAGAAATATTTTTAATCAAAATTTTGTTTTCAGAATTTTTTGAAAAATGAAAATGAATTTTATTTCTGTTGAATTACCTATTCCACGTCACAAAAATTAAATGTATTTTTATTTGAATACAAATTTTAATCGGAATATGATGAAAATTGCTTGAGACAATCATATATTTATTGTTGCTGTAGATATTATACTCTTAATAAATACTTTTTAAAATAGTTTACCTTCTCCTCTTATAGGAATTGTACACATGGTAATTGACAAAAACACAAAGCCTTATACTTATATACGACTTTCATTTACTTTGTTGATTCTTACATCACAGTGCCTGTCGAAAAAGAAACATCGATTAAAGCGCCGATGCGCACGTTATTTTATATAAATCAACTTTTGTCTAGGAAACTACAGTTAAAACGAATTCTTGAAAGTCTTTTAAGGATAATTATTACAATCAATGTGAAGAATATCTTCATTATAACAATTACACGTATATCCCAAATCGATTTTATATTATGGTTGTGATTGCAACGCGCCTGTACAGAAGGAACATACATATTGTATGTGAAATACCATCGCAATCATAACCGTACTTTATAAGATAGTTTTGTATACATTATATCATATTCTTATATTATTGTAATCTGACTCGTACTAAACGAGCCGTTAAATATATCTATATATATTTATATAGTTAGTTTCGACTGTAATTTCCTTTATAGATTTTTGTTTGAAAAGTTTAGTTGATACGTTCTTTTTTTACTTTACAATTTATGCATGACAGACACAATGAAATCTTAGTGATACAGTAGAAAAATATAATTCGAGGTTGCTTCGACGAATGCAGCGGTCACGATTTTTTATCCTTTTTACTTACATGTACACTTTAATGTACATTATAAAATTGCTTTAATCCAAGAAGAGAATTTTCTATTAATAAGTTTTAAGCACAATATTTAAGAAATGAAACAGAATCAATCACGTCTGAATTAAGAAATGATTCTACGAATATTTTCAACGATAAAAAAATAGCAAAGTTTTTAAGTATTTTTTTCAAAATACTCATTTTAATAGCATATTTATATATATGATATGATCATATCATAATATTATATTTAATACATATTTTTATATTACAAAAAAATAGCACAAACATTTTTTTTAAGTTTTTTATGTTTAAAATATATTTAACTTTTCAAAAGTTTAAAATATGTTTAACTTTCAAAAAAGCCTCTATTGTAATTATTTTTCTTTTAGTCCATGACAGCTAAGTTCTTCAGTAGCTACAAAAAACATTTACAAGGGTTTTTCATTAAAAATTCTTATCGAATTCTCTATATTGAACTAATACAATTATTTCTTATTGTATATCAAATACTTCCTATGCAACGTAACCTATACAAAGCACTTTTTAATTTGAATTGATCTGCAAGGAAAATTAAAAAAAACATTTAAAATTAATAATTTAGTTCTAATAATACTTAAGTAAAAATTTATATTTTTAGAAATTCTTTTTGAATCTCGAAAATGCGTAAAACCATTATTCACCTATTCTTTATGAATACGATAAAAATAGAAAAATAAATAATTGTCTTCAAAATTACAAAATAAAATTATGTCACTTTTAAGAAATCTTTAATAAATTATACTCATTATAAAAATAATCCTAAATCTCTGAGAAACCAAAAACAATTTTTAATTTAAATCAAGACATTAACCAATTAATGCCGATCAATAGAAAATTCTCTTATATGCGATTATATATTTTTATATTATTCTCAGCGATTGAGTAACGGCAGCAAAACATGCGCGCCAAACGAATAGAGAATGAGATAAGAAGAACGCAAGACGAAGACAAACAGACAAGAGAATAGAAGAGAATGAAGAAATGAAAGATACCGATTAACAATAGAAAAAAGTAAAAATATTTAGAAAGAGAATATTTAAGGGGTTTGGTATTGCGTTCAACGCGCCTCTCCCCAACGAGACTTGGAGAGAAGCAGTGAACGCTAGGGATGCAATCGCGGTAACACAGATTCGGACGCCGATCGTATTGATGGCATCGTTTCATCAGCACTGTTAGTATTACCCGCAGAATTCACACTAGTACCGGTCGCTTGTTGCAAATGAGGATGAAGATGATTGCGTTGCTGCTGTTGTATCGCCATATGCGGATTAGCGGAGGATGAAGATGACGGGTGTGTGGAATTAGAAGATGACCAGGGTCCTGCAACCGCGCCTGATAAGCTCGCTTCTGCGCTGCTATTAGCCTTAGCGTATTCGAGCTGACCAGTTACGGAAGCAGTCATTGAAGAGGATGAATTGCGAAGATGTTCTACGGCTAGTGGATCCACAGGTCCGCTGTTTACCGGAGTTGAATCGTCGCCCATGCTGCTAACACCACCACCACTGGTTGTGATGGTTGTTGTCGTTCCAGTCGTTGTTGCCGTAGAGTTGACATCCCAGTTATCACCTGATTTGCCACTGGGCTCTTCGTTACCTCCCAAATTCGTATTGGTCCTTTGTCGCTTCGTATCGCCGTACAGTAAACAGTTAACATTTGGGGAACTACTTCTATCTCGTACACCTTCCTGCTCCTCCAAAAATCGATCCATATAATCTCTACAATAAAAATAATCCCTTATTATTATTTTTCAATAACAAAATATTTCTAATAATGTAAAGCGAATAAATCTAACTTTTGTACATTGTGTAACGAATTCATGAACTACTTGATTCGTTCGGATGATAATATTCCAATTCGTCGAAAATCATCTGAACGCATATTACATTTACTATTTTTTGCACTCAACGTGATTTTGAATGTTTGCATATAGTGTAACCGAAGAGTGCGTCATTCAGCATAAAGTATCAAAAATTAGATTAACATAAAAAACCTAAATTCGATTTTACGGCAAGCAAGTAAAAAAAGATTTCTCAAATAAGCCAAAAAATAATGTTTACCACTCGGACACAAACTTTTAATCTTTGCATACAAAGACCGATGAAGCCTTAAAATTCAGTTTATGTTCTAGTGACAAAAATAACTATTTTGAAACAAAATCTCAAAACTTACGTTATTCCCGGATGAAGAGCATATTTCTTTTTCTCTAGTCGTGCTTTGTAAGTAAATATATCGTGTCTTTCAGTTTTCTTCCATAAGTAATAAAACTGCACTAATTCACCGACGGATCTCGTTCTTACCTTTTGAAGCAAAAGAAATATAATTATTTAGCAATAGAAATAAATTATGAATATGTTATCATTTCTGCTTTTTCCACTCACTTTGTTTTTTTGAATGAGATGAAAGTCTTTGCCATAATTTCTTAAGCCCGCTTCAAAATTATGACACTCTTCCTCGGACCAAAGACTAACATTCTCCGATGGTGGTAGTATATTCATTCTACGCCTTCTGAGTGCTTCTTCGTGATTAAAACCGCACTGCAACAACAGATACAGTGCTTGTTCGTCATCTCTGACGTGATTACCGCTGGGCAAAGAAGTGCCTTTGACAACAGGTATCTGAGCTCTACCAAGAAATTCTTCAACCGCCTTTTCGCTGACATGGCTAGGATCCCAAAGCATTTTGTCCTCGTTTTCGTAGGGCAAAGCATCGTCATACTTGCAGAGCCCTTCAGGTATCGCCGCTTGATAATCGCTACCAACCATTATCGTCTTCTTCCACTCCTCTTCATCGGGACTGTAATCGCAATCGTCTTCTTCTTCTTCGCTTTGTGGACGTGAGACGCTGCGCAGCAAGCGGGCGGGTCCACCACCACCGCCACCACCGCCACCCCCGACAATAACTGTACCGTCCGGAGATATACTGGTGCTATTGGCATTTTCGAGGTTCGACCGCATTTCCGTGGAAACACCAGAGCCATCGATAATTATACCACCGGCATCACCAGTATTTGGGCCCTCTATCTTGGAATCAGCGTTACCTGCGCTGGAGCTACACAGACAATATCAGGGTTAAATATTAGATAACACTAACGTTCTAGATAACTTTTTATATATTTTTTCTAAATCAGTATATCGTGATAAATTAATTACGTATATTAAGTACACATAAAATATAAAGATGTTATCAAAACATCTTTTTATTTTAAATCTTTTTAAAATCTTAATCATTCTTAAAATGTTAATCATTCTCTTTTGCAAAATTTCCAAAAAACAAAATATAAATTTTATGGTATGGAATTTAATTAGAACTAACGTATAAATATAAATGTAAAGGAAAGATTATTTACTGCGCGTTAATTTCAGACACAATTGCAGCAGCCTCGGCAAGTCCGGCTGGATCATCAGGTTTAGCAGAAGATGGTCTTTTAAGCGGGCCATTTTCCTCGGCCTTTACCATTTCTGTATAAAACTGTTTAAGATCTGGCTCGTAACTCGTTGGATCATCGTCTTCATCGTCGTCGTCGTCATCTTCTTCATCATCATCGTCGTCTTCATCTTCCTCTTCGACAATCTTCGGATTTTGGCAAGCCAAATTGTCATAGCCGTACAAATCTAGAAGTTCCTTTAAAGGCATATCGCCTTCCTAAAAAATATTGATGTATGTTAATTAATTTCACTTGTCTGTAATATATTATAATAAAATAAGATTTGTAAGATGAATTCTTTTTGTCTTTAAAAATTTTTTAAAATAGGGAAAGTGCTCACCCACCGGATAGTGGATCTTGCTGAAAGTGTAAGATGTTATTCCTTATAGAAAAAAAAAGGAAGACACGTATCTCAGAGTTTTGTCCATTGGGACCTACCAACAGAGTTATGAGCATTTTTCGAAAAATCTAAGGAAAAATTACGATTACAAAAATTTAAATATTTCCGTCGCTATAATTCATAGCGTATTGAACGAAAGCTTAAATTAAAGAATATAGCAAGAGTTTTAATTTGAGACCAGCTGAATTAAAAAATATTTATACGTTCCAAAGTTATACCAGATTAAATTAATACTAAAAAATGACGTGTATTTTTAAAGCTTTAGTTCTAGTTTATTTTTGATGAATTTTATCCATATTTTATAATTAAGTCTAATTTTGGAACTTATAAATATTTTTTAATACAATTGGTCTTAAATTAAAACTCTTACTACTTACTTTAATTTACGCTTTCATTCAATACGCTAAGAATTATAGTAATCGAAATATTAAAATTTTTGAATATAATCGCAATTTGCCCCTAGATTTTTCGAAAAACACTTGTACATCTGCTGCAAGGTTGCAATGAACAAAACACTGAGACATGTGCTTTCTATTTTTGTATAAGGAATAACCCCCAATAACATTCTTCAGTTTTACCAAGTTTCGCGATCCGGTGGGTGGACACCCTCCTTTTTAGTTACTATATTATTTTAGTTATAATACTTATCAAAAAACTATTGAACACCATTGTTATTTATTTTAACATTGTTAGATCACAAATACTTTAATAGTACAAATATTTAAATTAATTATTTATTTATTTATTAATTTTATTTATCGTACGGGCAAAATGTCGAGACTATATTATATCTATTAATTTGAAGCTAATTTAAATCTATCTATAGTCTCGCCTTGAATATAAAAAACTAATAATTATCTGTTTTTTCTCAAAAATTTTACAATTGTTTTATATATTCAATTTTACAATTGAAATATTAATTATGGTTATATACATTAGCTTAAGTCTGAAGCTCGGGCAGCCCCCGTTTCTCGAAACTAGTTAGAGCAACAAAATTGAATTTTGGGCAAAAAATTAGCAATAAATATGCCGTTGGAATTATCAAGAAATATTAATAATTAAGGCCAGAGAGAATATCTCGGGTGTACGACTTTATACCCTTCGCGTCATCGTGCAACACCCGAAGTGTAAAATCGTACTTTACTATATACGAAGCTGCTAGAAAAGACAAAAATCTTTGTATATAAAAAAAATTAACATCAAATATTCTTCATTTTTCAATTAATAGAATGAACAGATTATGAAATTCTTTACCTCAAAATATTATAAATTATAAAGTAAAATCTTTTACAATTAGATATTAATTTTTTATAATTTAGAGAATTTTGTTTGTTTAAGCCTTGCCTTATCTATTTTATAAAATTCAAAAGGTATTTTGCACTTAATTTTTATACACTAAAAATAAAATTGAAAAGTAAAGTAAAAGATTTTTCTTATTAATTTTATAAATTTTTAGAAAGTATAATAAATTGGTAAAATACATTTGTAAAAAGAAATGCTCTTTATTTAAAGGTATATTGCAACATTTTTATGAACATTTTAATTGTCCATACTTTAACATAGTGCAATATATCTATGTGTAAATACCAATGTTAAAGTGCACACTATGTTTAAGTATGTAATTCTTATTCTTATGTGCACAAACCAACTCATGCCTATTCGAATGAATTTTATATTCATAAGTAAAATAATTTTTCCTTTGCAACTGCTCTTCAATGAAATTTCCATTTTACATTTTTATTTATTTTATTTATTTATTTATTTATATTTTGCAAGTAGGACTTTTTCTAACATTTTACCAGTGCATTTCAAATTATTTTAGTAAGAAGTATACTTATTATATAAATACTTAAATGTAATTTTAAATAGAAAAAATTTGTTTATTCAGCTAAAAACAATATTTTAATTCTAGAATAAAAATTATTTAATAAATTTATTTAAATTTTAGATGAATTTTATAAATTTTTATTTTGTTCTCTTGTCCATTATAGTTATTGAAGTCCTGTAGTGATTCAATTACAATCAATTTTATTGACTGCAGTATACAAGAGTTTCAAAAATGATGAATTTCCTGTGTAAAATAAATTTATAAATTTAATTAAGTCTTTTGTTCAGGAAATAAAATATTATTGTTGGTTAAATATAAAGGTTGTTTAACATTTTTAATTTTTAAATTTCCAATTAAAAAATTATTGATGTAGTTCAAAAGAGTAAACTAATTTAACTATATATGTTTGAATATAATAGATATTACCTTTTGAAGGTTCGACAATTCATTGTGAGTGTCTTCGCTACCTTCCAAAGCCTCCTCTTCATCCAAAGTTCGTTCATCATCATAGTCATTCACCATAATACCTCTTGGATGCATCTCAAAATCCCTGTCAGGTTTGCAACGCTTAGACCTTCGAGATTCATCCCGATTCATTGTTTGTCATCCTACACCAATACTTAATCAATGAATGATTCCTCAGAATATCAATTGAAAATAAATTTTTTCATTTAATCCTACCACTGTATAAAAGTCACTGGAGCAATGAAAGTTAAACTTCGCAGATCACAGCGCAGATATATCCCTTTGTATCGGCCACATCCCTAGCTAGAAACCTCAAAAACGAACAAAATCCATTGCTTTGTTAGTATTCTTCGCGTCATCGTTAAACTATATCCAAAGCTCGAGCAGAAACGCTAAGATTCTAACCTCAAAGATGCGCAAGTTTGAGTGAAGGTGCTTTGTGTTTTACAGTAGTTTACGCTTGACAGTAAGCGATCAACTTTTTGTTCATGTCGGGTTGACACTGATATTAGTTTTGTTCATGCATTCGCAATTCGTTCGGATTCATGACTTAACCGGCGTCGCTTCCTTTTTCCTCTCGCTTTTTCGAAAATTAGTTTTGCGCTTCTTTCTCCTGGAATACACTATAAAGGCTTGAAGTGTAGCACTCTGCACAGTAGGTGGGCGATTCGCAACTACAGTGTATTTGTATATAAGGAACCTGGAAAGAAGACAACGCCACTTCGCGATTGCGCGCGCGATTTCCGATTCCGCTTCTGGCTTCACTTTATCCTTTTTTATGACAGGTTTTAAGACCACTTTGTCGACACTGGTTGTGCTTGATTTACATCGTTCATTCCTGCGACGTCCACAGGCCACAGGATTGTTTGAAAATTCAACTAATTATTACCTTTTAGCATGTTCGCTCACACTCCATGACTGTACGCAGCTAGTGACACCAGTTAAATTTTCGTCGGTCCCATGACTCCCAACTCCCAAGCAGAGGAGGTCGAGGCAACAGGCAACGTCGTGACGACCTGACGACGTACTAAATTTCATACTAATACTAATAGTACTAAATACTAAACTACTAATACTAATTGTGCACACTTTAGAATGCTGTATTAGCATAATATATAGTGTGTACGATGTTTAAAAGCTTGATTTTTACGTGCACAAACCAATCAACCAACCGATGCCTAAAGGCGCCAGAATTTAAAATAAAATATCTTTAACGGAGCATATCTGATTTAATTAACATTGTTAGTACTAAATATTGAATTTTTAAATTTTAATGAAGCACGCTAAAATTTTTCAAATATTTTTATGACAGTTTGTGACAGTGTTGTCAAGAATTATATTATTTATTTATTTATTTATATATTAAATACATATGCGTGTTAAAAAATATTTACACTCTACAGTCCTTACGCGGTCAGAAACTAGGTATACCGTCTATTCATTTGGATTTAAAAGCATAAAATGTAAACATAATATATCTATATCTGTTCTATCTACATAATAGAAGTTTTCTACCGGTGTGCAGATGCGCACGTGGTTTTCGTCCGTCCTTGAATACGTGCTAAGAACGATTTCGTGTGTTTACAATATTTAGAATGTTAAGAAGAATTGTTTTTATATATAAAACCAAATATTTTATTTATTTATAATTTATTTATTTTTTATCAGTATTTTTTCTACACCAAAAAGTAAAAAATGGCCCCTATTCTGGCTACTTCAAATCTTTCCATATTAAAAGAAATCAAGATGATCATAAGGGCTTTACTGACTTCTGAAGGAAGCCAAGGTGTGACATTGCAAAAGTTAAATAATTTATATAGAAATGAAACTGATCAAGATATTCCTTTTAAAGATTTTAATTATACAAGCTTAAGAGAGTTCTGCAGTGACATTCCAGACGTATTAACACTAAGGTTGAATAAAAATAATCAATTGTGTGCTTATCATATTGATACCGAAAAAACATGTCATGTGAGTTCATTAGTGGCTAAACAAAAAGGTCATTCATCAAAGAATAAATCTAGTAATTCTAAAAAGATACATAATAATAATAAAATCGATCCTTATTTACTGAGTGAAATTCTAAAAAAACAAAGAAAAATAGCATTGTATAAAAAAAAAACTCAAAAAATCAGCAAACAAGAAATTCTGTCTCAAATATTTAAAGAAATCGGTGATCATGCATTTTATACTATAGACGATTTGAATACTCAATTACATGAATTCACATATTTACTAAATTATGACGAGAATTTTATTTATTTTAAAACTGATTTATCAAAAGACAGACATAAAAAAAAGTCTGGTTCTGAAATTGACTACTTAATCAAAGAGACTACTCAAAATCGACTTAAAAATTTAATCCAAAAATATCCTAAAGGAATTTGGTGTGCAGAACTTCCAGGTATCTATGAAAATGAATACAGAAGAAAATTAGAATACCTTGATATAGGATTTTCTAGTATAATAGAATTTGTTGCTGTATTACCACACATATTTAAAATTATAACACCACCAAATTCAAAAAAGCATATGGTCATCGATTCAAGAATTTCTTCTGATTTAAGTACTAATCATTTATCAAAATTAAATTGTGGTGATATTATTGAGAATGATTTAGTTGATACTGTTGAACCAATTCCATCAAGACTTGTAAGATTAAATATTTCTTTTATAATCTTGAAATTTTTTTTAACTGTCTTATTAATTTGATTAGTCTTCAGTCCAGGAATGTAGCTTCAACTTTTTACAAAGAAAATTTTATGACTCCTGAGGATGAAATAGACTGTATAAGTGTTGCTCATTTAATTCATCTTGACGACTATGTAGATGTTTTAATAACCGATTTACTTAATCCAACATATTTTTGGGTAATGCTGTTACAAAATAAAAAAAAACTATCTGATCTAATGAATAATTTACAGTAAGCAAAACATTATTAAAAATTTATGTTCCTTTTTTTACTGTGCTTATGTATCTTATTGCTTTAGATTACATCTTGTTATTTTAGAGAATTTTATGGACATCAAGATCTGGACAAGTATAAATTACCATCAATATTATTAACTAAAGGGTTACATGTGGCATGTGATTTTGCTGGATTATGGCACAGAGGCAAAATTGACAAGATTTCCAATGATAAAATAATTGTGAGTAAGATTTCTGTTTTATAAAAATAAAAACTTAATAAATCTAGATTATATTATAAGCTTTCTAAAATTTTTTTAGATATTTTTTTGTGACTATGGTACCAAAGCTACATATAAAACAAATGAACTATATTTTTTAGACAAAAGATTTTCTGAACTACCTGCTCAGAGTATTTTATGCAGCTTACATAATGTCAAACCTTTCGACGAAGACAACTGGTCTTATAAAGTATCAAAAGCATTTGAAAAAAGAGTTTTTAAAAAGTCCTTCGTGGCTCAAATTTGCAACATTGATGCTTTGGTAAATATAAAGATGGAATCTGAACCAAACTTTAATATTCCTAAGCAGTCATACAGAAATAGAAGTATCCAGATGTCATTTTGTCCAAATTCTTAGACCTTATAATTTGAGATAAAAACTATTGTGATGCATTATTGCTCTATGTTTAGCTTATTTTTGTTTATGTATTGAATATAATAGATTTCTTTTTATTTTCCAGGATAACAAAATGTCAATATACTTAATTGATACATCAAAAGAATTAATAGACATTTACATAAATGAATGGATGGTGGAAAATTGTTTAGCAGAATGGGAAGAAAATATGACTCAAACTAGTATTGTTGAAAATAATGAAAGTAGTTTGCTTACAGATAATTCAGAATCAGCAGTGAGTCCTATAATACCTGCATCTAAGCAGCTGACCAAAATGAGTGTAGATGGTAGTCAAAGGAAAATTTTAGTTCTAGAAAGAGATAAAAATGGAATTATGACAGATTATCAGCACAAAATGTTTAATTATCCTATTACCTTTAATAGATCAAAGGTAAGAGAAGAATTAAAAAAATACTTCATGAAACTTAACATCTCATCAAATACTACTTTTAGTACTGATAGTAAGAATTGTATTTCTATTAGTAGTAGTATAATTAATTCTAATGACAGTAATAATGATAGCAGTAGTATTATTTCGTGAATTATGTTTTTGACGATAAAATTAACTCGCAAAAAATATTTTAAACAGATGATTTTATTTATCTATTTTAAATTTAATTAATTTTTAAGCTTTAATATAAAAAAAATATTGAAAGAAATTGACTGATCCTAGTTAAGAGATAGTGTTTGTCATTCCTTCTATAACAAAACTATAATTATTATATTATATATCTATATTTTAATAGTAATGTTTTTATTTTATAACTAATTTTTTTTCGTATAATAAATGTATTCTTGACTTATATAATCTCGTAAGAGATTGGGAAGCCGTTAAATAATAAAAAAATATATACTTATGAAAAATAGATCAGTTAACTAATTTTATTGAAATTTAAATTGGATAGAAATCAAAGAATCAAAGTAATGAAAAATCTGCCAGAATTTTCAACGACGGAGATCGAACTTACAACCGACAAAAGACTTACAAATACACGCAATCAGTAGTAAGTTTAGTTAATAAGATTGCGATTAATCCATTTGTTTTGGAAAGGTTGGCTACTTTTGGGCCACACTCGAGCCCTTCGCCCAAATTTGAGCTGGAAAAATTATAGAGGTTTTCGGTAGTTTAATCGGTATGAATAAAGAAGATTGATTCGAACTTCGAATTCAAAGGTCCTCTGCGTCGCTGCTTATTGAAACAAGTATCATTGTTCCTAAGCATGTGTTTTGTTTAATTAATACACACAGATGATCCCCGTCGATGATTAGCACCTTATGGAAATATAAATAGAGCGACTTAATGTATTAAAAAATATGGTTACAAAATGTCACGATAATTATGAAAAAATATGTACGTAATATGTACAACATTACCTTATGAGGTTAAAGTCTAAATCGATTAAAATGCGTACACTATTTATTTAAAACTCGCAGTCTCGCGTAATCAAAAATATAAATATGAAGGCCAAACAAAATTAAAATACAAGACTATCTTTTAAAACATTTGAAAATATTAAAAAGAAACCGTTTTTTCTTTTTATCATTTGCATCAGATTTATACCAATCTAATAATTACTGCACTCCTCAAAATTTTTGAAGATTGCGAATTTTTAACATCTCAAAAGCTTTTTTAAGTTATTTTTTATGAAAAGTTCCTTCAACTTGATTCAGTAATCTAATATGATTTAAATAGTTTTAATGTTTGCTGAATTGACATTTGATTATTATAAGTTCAGAATAAAGTAAAGTGTTTTTATGTTACATTAGATTAATTACACACCCTTACGGAAAAATATTATATACTAGCATGATTATAATTAATTATAATATTTTCGCACTATTATAATTTACTACAGTAAAGTATAGTGTAGAACTATAGTAATAAAACTATATCTTGTAGTCTTGTAATAAATATTACAAAATATTATAGTAATCTCTTATAGTACTTGAGAATAGTAGACTACTATAGTAAATAATATAAGTATACTAAGATGCGAAAATATTATAGTTTAACTATAATCTTACTTTAATAAATTATAATTTAACTACAGTTTTTAATATAGTCACTCACTATAATTTTTTTTCGTAAAGGCAGACATAAAAAATAAAAAGTGGTCTGTGCGATAGACTAAACTGGTGTAGCCGTATGTATTTTGATCTGTTAAAGACAAATATGACCTCATTTTTGGTCCATCCCAACGGAATTTGTAGACATATTAATCTTTAAGAATTTAATATAAATGTTTGAATAGTATTAAAGATATCAGTTACCTCCTATTTTTAATATGTTTAAAATTTACGAGTTTAACTTTTCAAGCATTTCTGTAATTATTGAAAGTCAAAAATAAATTTTCTGAAATTAATAGTTAAGGCGTTCATTATTGAAGATATTTAGATACATTAAAAAAACTTGTTTACGAAAAAAATTACTGAAATATTATGATGGTTACTATATGCAATATGTAATTGTGTTGAATCAAATATATCACTGATTTACAATCGATTGATTTAGTAATCATATTAAAGCGAAACTAACGATACATTTGTTACCATTTTATTATAAGATGGTCTTTGAGAATATTACAAACTTAAGCATTATTTTATAATATAAAGGTATATGTACTGCATATTTTTTAATAAAAAAATGCATCAGACTGTATTCATATTGTAAACTCAATAAAAATAATTATTTTTAAAATTTTTATTGTAAATTTTTTTAAACATTCAACGTTTTAGATAAAAAAAATTACACAACAGCGTCAGAATAAGCCATATACCATACATGCACTCCTCGCTCACTCACTGCCTTATCTCATTTCGGGAAGCAACATCCCGATAAGATCGGCAGGATGAACGACGAAATGGCTGTGATCCTCCATTGGATTTCGTTAAGGATCAAAACTTTTCTGAAAAAGATGGGACTAAATTTGATTATTTATCAACGACTTCTGATATTTTCTTCGAAAATCTTTAAAGAATTACGTACATGCAGATGTAAAAATAAATGCCTTATTACAATTTTTATCTGAATTTGCTTGTTTAAATTATTTTAGACTAGCCGTTTTTATTGTCTTGCACATAAATATAATTGGAGCTGAGAATATGAATCGGAATGAGAAATAATGCATGAGTAAGAAATTGGGGAACTATGCTTGTTGCAGCTAAAAACAGTCGAAAAAAATTTTTTTTCGGTGCATAGGTGTGTAAAATTCGTTTTTACGTCCTCTGTTTTGCGGGCGTAAAATGCGATTTTACGCCCTTCTATAAAACAACGTAAATATTGAATTTTTCGTCTAGTAAGTAGTATATACGCGATTTTAGGCCTCCGCAAAACAGGAAGTAAAAATGAATTTTCTGCCCTCCGGCCGGAAAGCGGCAACTTTCTGGCCGCTGCGCGAAGAAAAAAGAAAGCCTCAGGCCTCAGATCACACGTTTGTCAACCTCGGCTTCGCCTCGACCGACAAT
>UCOL01003974.1:0-16420 GCA_900474335.1 Ormyrus nitidulus
CGATTGGTTATGTTCGTCTGCTGTGTCTTAAAATTGTTTCCTCCACATTTTTATTTTCACTCCTTTCTTCGTGAAACTTTTTTTGAACTATACTTTGATATTATCTACGAGTGGGAAAGCTTTATTTACTGGATTTAGAGTTGTCAATTAATTTTAAATTAATAAATAAGATTTTTATAGTTGAAGGAGGCGCCACAGTCAGTTCGGACTTGGGCAATTTCGGTAGAACACTCTTCAGTTTGGGAATCAGAGTGAAATGCTATCTTGTCAAATGCATTATTGAAATAAAACATGTAAGGATTCATAGAATTCCATTTATATACTATGCTCCATTTATATAATACGCTAGTTATGTTTAATTTAACGTATTTATATATTAAATAATATACGAGTCGTGCATCAGAATAAAGAAATCGCTATAAAAATCAACAAAATTCGAAGCGCTATCGCAGCAAATCTCGAACCTGTGTAGATGCCAGGAATACTCCGAGGATGCTCCATGCTTGGATAAGCGAAGAACTGCTTGGGCGATTGAAGAGTAATTTTGACCACCGGCAGCTCCAGGACCTGCGGCGTTTTTAGTTGTAGCGCGATGAAGCTTTGAAATTTTCTTCCAGTAGTCTCTGGTTTGGCTCAGAATTCCCAGTGGTATATGAATCCGTGGATCCGGATCTCCAACGTGTCTTCCTCGGAGGTCCAGTTTCGAGAGCGCGAGTTCAAAAGAGTTAAAGGGGATTTACGCATATAAGTATGACTTCGACTCACCTTGAAAAAAAAAAAATTATTCATAAATGCATTCTTGTAGTAATTTTATGGACGAAGGCACATTAGCGAAGACAGCTCTTTAGGTTCATTCTATCCAGAAATATTGAGATGTGAAGAACTTGGCTTGAACCTACAAGTCCATCTAGTTTCATGAACTTGAAATTTAATTTAATCATTTTTGATTTACTAACTTTAGTAATTTTCGATTTTTGATTTAGTATTTTTTAAATTTGAAAGACGGTAGAAATGAATTTATTTTATAGCTCCACTTCATCACCATCAGCTAAGAAGTTTATAACAACAGAATACTCACAATAGTACAATGTCAATAACATGAGAGAGCGCTAGGATACTGCTGGGATGTGCAAATATTGCCTTTTCGTCTCAGACTGTTTACTAAAATTTGAATACTCATGATAGTCAACGCCAACTGCACATTGCGTATTCATAAAGAATAGCGTATACTTAAGAATGTAATACACGCATAACAATAAGAATGTGCGTAGCTGCAAAGTATTATAGAGCAGAATTAATTTTTAATATTCTTATGTCTTCATTTCAACTAGATTATTTAATCTTTTTTATTTAATGATAAAATTTGCAAATTTTTAAAAATAATTTATTCCAATAACTAGAAATGATTTATGTTTATCGGCTTGTATTTAGTTTATTTAATATCTATTCGGATTAGTTTATGAAAATAAATTGCTTATGATATGTTTTTCCTTTTCTTTTAGATTATAGATTAATTAATTAATCATGATTTTGAAGTATATTTTAATTTGTAACTTTATACAGTATATTTTATTAATGCTCTATTATACCTTACGAATATTTTCTCTATTAGAAATCATTTATAGTAATTCTAGATAGATTCTCGTATGTTCTGAATCTATCTACTATAGAGAACTGATTAGAACTACAACATATCGACTATTTGCTAGCAAGATACTAAAATAAATTTGATTATAAAATTAGACTTTTACAAAAATAATTAAAATCTTTTTTATTATAATTGTTACAAGAATTTATTTTAGTAGAATTTTAATTATTGAGAAAGCTTTTGTATAGTAAATCACAAGAGATTTTTTAATTAATGTTAAACTTTTTTAATTAATGTTGAAGTCGCAAATTTCTTGTAATTTCAAAATTAATTTAACTGTCAAAACGTCAAATATGTAATAGATTATTTTTGTGTACAAGTTTTTATTCAAAATACTTATTTAATCAGTTTTCTCTTATTCCTACTAGAAAACTAATGTACATAATGACTACATTAAAAACGTTCAGATTCGTGATTAAACGCTCACGTACTTGAAGCATTTTTAACTGTTGATCATGATATTAAATATTTTAAGTTTACTTTTTATATTTTTCAGAAATTCTAATGTTTAAATTATTAGATTGAACCATTTTCGTCTATAAGAGCCTCGCATATTCGTCAGAGAACTCATACTTGCCTTCAAGACTTTAATCCGCTTTGAATACTCTTCAGGTAAAATAAGTATTCAAAACGATTTTCGAGAAGTTCGTCAATTCTATATTTCCCATTTACTATAATAACATGACTATTTTCAATGTTGTCTTGAAAAACTTACACTAATCCATTTTGATATCTTTGAATATCCACTTGATAAAAATGTTAGATTAAATATTAGGCAAAGAATAATGACCAAAATTTGGGCATTACTTTTATTTCTACTAATAGACATTTCACGGCAGCGTACAACTATTTACTAACTAATAGAAACGGTATTGAACATAAAAGATGAAGTGGTTAACATAATTTCATGCTGTAATATTTTGGAAAAATTTTTTATTGTCATTATCTTATTACCAACAGAATATTTGTAGTTATTTATCTTTAACTGATAATAAAAGTCATGCTTTAAGCAATGTAACATCGGTGGATAATAAAATCAATATTTTCTCTTCACCTTACACCAACTAAGCAGTAAGCTTCTTTACCGACCATAAGAAACGATTTTACCATTTCAAGTAGTTTATCGACTAATCCAAAAATACTCCAAAAATAGTTTATCGACTATTATTAAAGGAAATTTAACATGTATTTATAGGTACTTTATTTTTTAAAGATTTGGAAATTACTAAAACGGAAACTTAATATTTTGACTTGATAGTTTTGAAAATATTTTTATAGTCTATTAAAAAATTACTCGTACTGCATAGAAAAAAAAGGTGTCTGTAAAGTTAAATTTTATTATACTACCTACAGTAAAACATTAAGAAATACAACAATTTTTAACGTATTTTATTTATTACAAAAGAAATTAAAAATATATGTATTTAAAAATATAAAATAGCTTACAATTTATGTGTATTATAATTTTGATTTGAGTTAGTCAGTTTTATTACATATATTGTAAAGCATATGAATAATGTATTCTTATTCAAAATTAATAATTAACATAAAATGCGTTTTAAAAACTCAATATAGTACTGCTTTCGTTGACTAAACCTTCCTAGTATATAAAGACAATTATTGTTTATCACATTTTTGTAAATATAGTTTTAGTATTTATATTTACTTGAAATTCGCTTAAAATTTACTTGTTAATAAGTTAACAAGTTATTTTACAAAACAGTGATGTAATAAGTTTATTATTTATTTGGGTATTTTACGGAATCGAAAATAATAAAAATTTGACCTAAATTAAAAATAAAAAATTGTTTCTTCCGCAGGTAATTTTTAACGAAATAGAGTATGAAACAAACATTTTTCATTTTCAGGTTGAATAATTTTACAAAGTTTTGCACGAAGTTAGAAGAAAACCTTCAAAAATTAAAACTTGAGAAGTAAAATAGTCAAAAAAAATTCTTTAGAAATGTTAAATATACAGATTGCATATATAACGTCTTTTCTCGCGTTTTCAAAAAAATTAGAAATTGTTTGAAAAACTGATACAATTTCGCAGGCCCACAAAAAATAAAAAGTATGTAGTGCCAGAATTAAGACTCGCCTATTCCTACGTAGTCTAAACACCAATCCGTGTCCAGAAGTGCCCCATCATCTCATTTTTTTTAATTTCACAAAATTAGAAAGAAAATGATGTAAGAACATATATGTATATGATGATGTTTAATTAGGTGTTAATTTACTTACCCACTGATAGATTAGAGATACTGTAAGGGTTTTTTTTTAATTTTTTGAGATTGGTCAGGCAATGAAGTAATTGACCCCTAAGTCGTGTGCAGCAAGTCAAAGTACATAGAATTGGATGGTACTCAACTCCGGCGCAGCGCACTTTTTATTTATTGTGATGTTCAATTTTTATATGTTTTTAAAACATTTTAATGCATACATTTTTTACGCATTTAAAGTAATAAATTATTTTAGTAAAAAGTATCAGTGAAAATAACTTTTTTTCTCTTAGAATAAATTGGTCATTACTGTTGTTTTTTATGTAAATATTTCCTTATTTTCTAACGTACTTATTCTGTTAAAATTTCTTAACACGTATGCGTGACAATATGTTATTTTATAACATTTCTCTAAAAAAGCAAGCAAATTTCGATGATCATTATCTAATTATATTAATCGCAAATATTAAATAAATATAATCGAAGTGCTTAATAAATTAAATTACATCACATTAAACTGATGAATGATTGCTTGAATAAGTTCAGATGCTTAATTTATATAACTAAAGTAAAATCACAATTAAAATTTTCTTTAGTCCCTCGTGATCAATAATGTTTAATTTAATACAGTTATCAATGAAAAGACATGAATCGAAACGCACGTTAATTAGCTGCTGTATAAAAAAAATGTGAAAGAAAAAAAGGTTGGAAACGAATTACGAATTAACATTACGAGATAAAAGAATAGTAAAAATACGAATTCTGGGGCTACAGTGCCCGTCTTAATATCTTATGTTTCGCTGTCAGTCTGCGAAATTCAAATTCAATCCGTCGTGCCCTGGCGACGATTATGCCGAACGTGTTTTCGCCTCTTGAAGCACGTTGCGCAACATTTCTCGCGGACTACTGATGATGCGTCGCACATACGCCGGTAAGCCGGGCACATCCAAGCGGGATCGATGCTGTCCTTACAGCCTAAAATAAACGGGCAACCATTCGCTTTAAAAATATGTCAAATTTAACCTGCGTCAGATGTAACGTTAGTACAGAGTAATGCGCGATGTTGTTTATTAAATGGTATTTTTACAATTTTTGTTTAACTTAACTGAGGTAATGAAGCAAGAAAAGTTGTGGTTATAAATTTAAAATTAATTTTTTTCAAATCTTAATTGTTAAAGAAAAATGTACATTTATACGTCTAAAGACAATAATTAAGAAAATGAGAACTTGTTCTTGGAAATATTTTTTAATAAAATTAACGAATTGTTATTAATCTAATATGCTTTACTCGCTCCATTAAAAATTTAATGACGCCGTTAAATCAGTTTCTTTGAATACCTGTTATCTTTCTCTAATCCAGTGCTCGACTTTTCACGCATGCAGCGGAGGATTAAATTGTGTAAGTCAAGCTATAAATTCCCCTGTAATGTCGCGCGATTAATCACAATTTCTCAACACCGTTAGAATTAAAAATGCAGAGCGCGAAATTTATAATTCAAACAGGCAACTGCGCAAAAACGTGGCGGCATGAAAAATTTAGCGGCTCTACGTGCTAAACGCGTCACAATCTCGCATCGCGCGCCGCGAGGCGAAAAGCGGAGCCAATCAATAACCCTTCTTGCGCGCTCTCTCGACGCGCGTGTCCCCGGCTTTTGCCCTCTGTTAATGAAAGTGCCGAAGAAGAAGAAGAGCGAAGAACTCACCGGGTTTTTCGTCGGCACAGGGCTTCTTGTGATGGCAGCGCCTAACTTCCAACGGCTTTCTCTCGGGATTACAATCCGTGGAGGGCAAGTTGCTCTGTCTATCGTGGCAAGTGACGTCGCGACGCTTTTGGCCCGACTTGCTGCTGCAGGTCGCGTTACACGCGCTCCACTTGCCTGCAAAAGTTTTGCGCTGTTTTACAAGAGAGAGAGAGAGAGAGAGAGAGAGAGAGAGAGAGAGAGAGATGGAGCTCCGTATAAACTCAGAACTCATATTATACAAGTTTGAGGAGCAGAGGACGAAAGGGTTGTCGTATTACGTTACGTCTTTGTTGCGCGATTAAAATCATTGTTTTTGGAAATTCATTATGAATGCAGGAGTTTTGAATGAGTATTATGCCGCGACGTTCGCTTGTTAAAATTTGCATTAATCTCGTCTGTACCGTTCTCGCTTTAGAGTCGTATGGAGATTTTGGCGTTTCATGATGCTATGCATTGCAAAAATAGTGTCGCGATCTGTTTTGTGACGGCATTAAACCACAAGAATTTATCATTCCAGAATTTAACGGAGTTAACTAAATTTTAAACTCGTGCGCGATAAATTTATCTTCCATTTTTGGCAAAGCAAAATTTTTTAACAAATTATTAGAATTAATTGTACTAAGAATTATTAGTTTCATAATTCCATCCAACGAATACTGAACATTTAAAATCTTCCTGGAATTCTCGAACTGTAACCTAGAAAGAATTTTCAAAATGCATGAAAATCAAGCACAATGCCTCAATTTGATGCCTCCCCCCATCGCGAACAAGCTCACCTAATCGCAATCTCGAAACTCCTCTAAAAGCCATATTAACGAGCAGCAGCAGCAGCTGCTGCTGCAGACAATACCTACCTGTAACCCACTTGCCTGCCCGGCACTCCTCGACGTCCAGCGGTCTGTTCTCCAAATTGCAGGCGTCCGCGTCGCCCTGAACCGAGCAAGTGACCTTCCTGCTCCTCTTGCCGCCCGCGCAGTAGCTCCACTTGGACACCTGCCACTTGGGCTTGGTGTTGTACATCGAGTTCTCGCTGGGGCCGTCGACGTCGACAACGTTGTCGAACTCGAGGATCTCGGGCTCGATCTCCGTGCTGCCGAGGCCGTCGAGGGTCGTGGAACCGACGCCGAGCTCGCTCACGTTGTAGAAGGCGGTGTTCTTCTCGTCGGCGTAGACGATCACCGGCGCCTCGCTGCTCGGCTCGCAGGCCGGAAGGTCCGGGCAGGGCTCGACCTCCTCGGGACGGGCATCCTTGTCGCAGTCGCGGTCGGGTAGGGCCAGTTCCGGTTGGTCCTCGCCTCGACTCGCCGAGACACACATGACCGAACGCTTGCGAAGCGCGCCGTCGCCGCAGGTCACTGGACACATCTGCCAAGGGCCTACCCACCATCTAAGGGTTCACAGTTTTAGTGTTACTTATATATTTGGATGAAAACTATGTCGATGTAATAAGCTGCTTGAAATTTTTAATGATCCCTCTGGTAGTAAGCTGCTTAAAAATATCGGGATATCGTTCGATAGAATTTTTTAAGAACACTGAATGTTTTCATTTATTTAAAATAAAGGTAAAAAGCGAGGAAAATATTACGAAAACTTAATTGGATAAAATGAAATCAGCTTATTTCTTGATGTAAAAAATCACTTTATATGCACATTTGATTACCGAACTACTCAAGAATTATATTAAATCGTTTTTTTTTTACATTTTGATCGATAATTACATTTAAGAATTCTTAGAACCACGTTGTAAACCATATTCTTTAATTTCACGCTACTTAGGTATGACCCAATCGAGTAAATAAACTCTGAGATACTAAGTTATTCAAATATGAGTCTAGATTCACAGAAATTACTGTGAGCCTGTTTTCTTAAATAAAAGTCTTATTAAGCGCAGAAAGAAAACAGATTATATCTGCGAATGTTCATACATTTTATAACAAGAAACCTGTAACTATGAGTTAAACTAAAACTCTTAAATAAAATCAACCCGAAACGCAAAAGCAGAAACTTTATCATTCTTAATCACACTTCTTGTAGAAATAGATTCCGCTCCCAAGTTAATTATCGTAAAGAAGGGAAAGGGAATTTTATCCCGCTTTGGCCGTAAAACTAGATGAAAATTATTATTCACCTCGCCGGGCACGGTTTAGTGTTGCACTCGCGGGTGATGAGCTCCGGTTTCTTCGTGCCGTTGCAGAACTTTTCCTCGACCACTCCGCTTTTACTCTCGTGGCAGAGTGCATAGGAGGTCTGCGTGCCGCCGCCGCAGGTCACCGTGCAGAGCGACCAGTCGGAGTACATCCAGGAGTATTCCGGGGCACGGCCGACGTCCTTCTTCGGCACCGTGTACTCGTAGCGCAGCCCGAAGTTTCGGTAGTGACCGCGGTAAATTAACTGCGAATCGATATAGATGCATCTTTTAAGTTATACAATGAACTGGGATTCACAGAGAAGGAAAGGTCGATCGAAGAATAGATTAGATATTCCGTTAGCGCGATGAACCCAGGAAGTTCATCGGGAAATGTCAAGGGTGTATAGAATATCCACTTACATATACAACGATATCCTCCTTGATTGGACCAGGTATCCTTACTTTCTCTTTATCGCGATCGCGTTCATACAGAGCTGGAGTGCCAGCGACTTGATACTCCCCAGCCAAAGTGATCTGCCTGTCCGAAGAAGATTAAATTCATACGATTTTCCTTTTAATCCTCTCACTACTTCTAATATCGTTAAAAAATGGGAATTTTACTTTGAGACATTGTACTCAGCATGCACGTACCGTTTTCCATTCAAGAAATACTCATCCGAATTCGGTCGGCCGATGCCAATGTAATTCTTGCTGTTGCCGACCTCCTCGATTTTGATGTTGCGCGAGCCTTCGGGAATGACGATGACTTCTCTGTAGCCCGGACCCTCGTTTTTGTCGTACATCCCACGCATCGTGACGCATTGCGTGCCGTCGCCGTGGCATATGCCGCATTGATCCTCCGTCGCCTCCGAATCTACTGTCCAGTCACAACCGACTTTCTACAATTAATTAGCATAACGTTTTTTTTTCTTTTACGTTGAAAACAAGACGAGGGATTTTTGAAGAATTATTTTTGCACAAAATAGTTTTAGCGTTTGTTATTGTGCATGAAATAGAATTCTCAATGAGTTACATTGAATTGTAAAAAAACTGGCATTGAATTAAGAAAAAAACAGACTTTTCGCAAGCAATCAAAAATAAAAAGAAAAGTTCTTAAAATTCAAATTGACTCGTAAAAAGAAAACAAAAACTAAACGCAAAATTGCAAAGCACACAAGAGCGTCGGAAATAAATCATTTTACAAAAGCACCATGCGATAAAAAGATCTTATTTTAAAAGCTTTATGCAGAAACGTGTAATTTACCCTGCATATACCAGCAATGCACATATCTCTCGTACCGACGTTGCAAGGCGTTCCATCAAGTGCGGCCTCGCCCCATGGAACGATCACGCTCTCTTCCGTGTCCGTACAGTAAAGTTCGCAAGGCTCGGCTGCGTGTGCACACAAGAGCGGGAAATGGTAAGCGAAGCACTCCGGAGAGAGAGACGCGGAGTGGGATGCAAATTGTAAATCGCTATCTTATCGCTCGTTTCACGCATTTATATGTATTGGATTATTAATCTTACTTATCCGCGAGTCGATCATGCGACAACGCAGAGGGGTGAAAAATCGTAGCGATTTCTTTTTTTTTTATCTTTGAATTGTTAAGTAATGCAGGTAGTTTATAAGTAAAATTAATATTATCCAAGATATAAGTTTGCGTCGATTTTAATTTGGGTCTATTATGTGTCAATATAAAAGTAAATAAATTTCTAAGAAACATCTCTAATCAAAAGTTTAATCAAAAGGGGGAAAAAGATTTTATGAAATACTGATACTTATTGAAATAAAATCAAGCCTTCTGAATGAAATAAAGTTCGTTACACAATAACTAAAAGAATAATCACTTTTAATACTATAAATACTAACAATAATGGCTATAAAAGTATTCCCTACTCTTACAAAAAAAAAAAAAATGAAACTCACTCTGATCGAAGTACGGCAGCCAGGTGTAATTCTTCCCCTTGTACTCCTTGCCGTCGTAGTTGCTGCACTGCAGACTGCGGAAGCTGGGCGCCCCCTCCGGGCAGTCCTGGGTGTTGCAGATCTTGTAGCGGCGCCTCTCGCCGATGCAGAACTTGCCGCCGTGGGCCGGCTCCGGGTGGTCGCACTTGCGCTCGACTATCGAGACGCCCGCGCCGCAGCTGCGGGAGCACTCGCTCCACGGGCCCCAGTCGCCCCAGCCGCCGTCGATCTGCGTCGGCCGGTCGACTATCGGCACGCACTCCTGGTTCTGGCACCACTGAGGGAAGAAGCTCGAGTTTGGTTAGGTTTCGTTTTCGAGGGTGTGAAATTGTTAGAGTGATAAGGGCCAATTTTAGCAGCTGTATTATCGGGTAGATATATAAAAATGAATTATATAGTTCTATTATGGCATTTTGTTTCAATGTTCATTTAACTTTTGTGTATCGTAATTTAACTTCGTATGACTTCAAGATAAAGTAAGAGTGAGTTTATGGAAAATTGACCTGTCTTTAAAGGTGACTTACTTCTAATCATATTACTTATTTTTCAATTCACAGAGATATACTCACCACTGAAGATGACCAAAAATATTCATTTGGTTTGTAACAGGTGAAATAATTGTTAAACTTTTTCAAAGTTTATATTAATTTAATTTGTTATGTTTTATTTTTATTTTTATAGACACTAGACACTAGCGTCTTGGAAAGTATAACGTTAGTATGTTATAAATTAATATAATATTTCCAACAGAAAAATTAGTGCTATTTATAGAATTCAAATAATAGAAAGCCTAACAATTTCTTTTGTTACACGAAAAATGTTGCATTTTTTACATTTTTTCATTGGAATAAATAAAAATAAAACTCTTAAAAGTTTTTACTATTTCATCGAGAAATTTATTACTTGGTCAAACTTTGTTGCAGTGATTTAAGAGTTGATATGCGTTACTGATACGTAAAAAAATCTTTTATAACAAAAATTTAATATAAAATTTGTCGAAACTAAAAGTTTTTAACTGAATTAAAAGCCCGAATAAACCGAGGAGAGATGCAGTTTAGCGCGCTTCGTTGGCCCCTTGAAAATATTAGTTTATTATTGAAACTAAATTATAGAGCGTAATTTACTAAGTAATTCAGTAAACGAACCATGTGCTTTCCGCAGTGGGTGCCAGGCGCTGCAGGATGTAACATCGTAGTGCAGACTCCGTCCACGACACACCATAGTTTCGAGCAAATCTAAATGAAACACGCAAAACTTTTCTAATTAATATGATAATCTTTTACAATTAAAGGCAAATACGACGTATGTTCGGTCGCCGGCGTGCGAACACTTGCGACCGAATTAATTAAGTTTTTAATTTCATTTGATAGGGCGAAAATGTGAGCGCGTTTAATGCAGTACGATGTAATTGCAGGAATTATTTACAAGCGTATCTACCTCTTCCAAAGGGGAACAAACGGACGCCTCCCTGACTGCAAATTGAAGTCTACATTGGTGTTCTGCATTGTACATCGCTCCTGGCGGTAAATCTGGATAAGCGTAGTCATTATCTGCTGGGTCATCTTCGAGGCACTCTCCTTTGCCTTGGCTGAAATATAATTAGTTAAAACTTGAACGATGAACGAAGCGCGAAATATCAGTTTTGCTTAACAATAAAATGCCTGTAAATTGTAATTTAATTCGACAGGCAAGCTATGTTTGCATTGTCTGCGCGTTTAATAATTTTAAATTTGATTTATAATTTGTTTGTTAGAATATAATTAATTACGTTGGCCGAGTTTAATTACGATATTCGCAATTTATAGGTTTATAGTGCCAAAAATTTTGAAAGTAAATACGAGTAAATTCAAATTGAGAGAATAATAAAATCGTTGCTTTTCAAGATGAAAAAAGGATTTATCGATTTTCCGAATTCATCTAAAATTCCATTTTCCACAAATATGCGTCCTCTCACTTATTTCCACTGGATAGCGGAATGAGAGTAAAAAGTCTCGCCTATATTGTCGGAATTGAAAATATCGCCGAATTTACGTCATTTGACTTGAATTTAATCGTAATAAGTATGAAAGAAAAGCCATTGAACTATTTCGAATGATCGTCGGCATTAATATGAAACAAACAGGTTTTATTTTCTAGTCGAAACGTTAAATTAAAAAGTAAAAAATGTAACTGTAGTAAATAAAAGTTAAACGACATTGACTCAATGATATTAGTATGTACCAAACGCGCTGCGACGTACTCTAAGAAATTCGTTATGTCCCTCCTAGAACATTTGGACCAAGCCACACCAACAGTATCAGCTTCGAATGTCGGCGTCATCACGTGCAATTTATCGCCATCTCTTTTGCTACATCCAATTTTTTCTGTATCGTGGTACATGCCGAAGCTGTAAAGATATGATAATATGAATAATAATTTACGTAGACATGATCGATACTTCAAATCTTTGTCCTTTTAAAAGTTTAACAATATTTGTCATCAAAAGAAATTTGTAAAAAATGTCAACTCTTATAATAACTTTTAAGAAAAAGCAGCTTAATTACGCTAAATTGATCTCGTCCAAAACGAATTCGATAAATAAAAGATATTAAGAGTTAAACACCTCAGCCAGCAAAGTTATAAACCCCCGTAACCGCGATTTTAAAACAGAAAACTCGGGCGGGAAAAGTTTTTAATTCGAACTTACTTATGACCCAGTTCATGCGTAATCGTGTGAGCGAGGGTAATCCCATTGTCCTCGTTGACGCTGCAGCTGCGATCTGGCTGGCACATACCTGCGACGTGAGCCACACCTAAAGTGCTGCAGGGGGTGTTGGCCCTGGAGCAGATGTCTTCCCTGGTGACCAGAATCGCGACGTCGTGGTGGTTCGGGTGAGAATCGTCTGGAGGATTCAGTTTCTGCTGCCACTTGCAGAAATTGTACAGTGTTTTGTCGGCGTTTATTGTGATGTTTAGTCCCTGCTGGAAATAGATTGTCAGACTACAAAAATAAGTCTGTTGGGCTTTTAAAACTCGAAGTCAATTATGCGATGTTAGCTGATTGCCTAATGTTGGTACGAAAAGAAGCTTGCAAAGTACATTTGCTTAAAAGACACGAAACAATTTTTGCAACATGACAATAGTTTTAGTTGTATTTTATTAAAAAATTGTCTCGTTAGAAATAAATCAATAATATATCTCGTTAGCAGGTACGAAGCAGTTAATTATTTTTTCAATTAAAAATTATGAAATTACGGATTTCAAATTAATTGGGTCGAATAGAGATTGGAGTTGAACTGCATTTTTTTGTTAAGTTTTCGTACAACCTTTATTTCAAATTAGTAAATCTATAATTTAAAAAAAAAGTAAGTTTATATTGCAACAATCATTATTTGATTTTTATTATTATTACTGTTACAAAAATTTGAGATACTACGAGTCTTATGCAATTAGAAATTTTAAACATTTTAATTCGAGTGATTTTCCAATATTTTTGCAACAAACTATTCCCGATACTCTCGTACACGGCTGAACATTGCCCGATTTAAAATTCAGCTCTTAATGTACGTACACACCAATATCCCGCACTTAGCAGGCTAAAGTATAAATTTAAAATTAAAATAAGCAGCTCTCCTCCGTAATCGACACCGCGGGGCTCTCTCACTCGGCCTCTCCACAAGCTTCTTCTCGAATCAATTACGGCGTAATCGCATCAGCCTGATGAAAAGAGAGGAGATCGAGAGGGACCGCACAGTGTATAGCCTCACCTCGGCCTCGTCCTCCTCCATCAGAATTATCCGGACGACAACGACGTTGATGAAATTGCCGATTGTCGGGTCGAGGTACAGGGCTGACACCATGTTCATGATGGTCAGTAGATACGTCTCGACGTCGCCGTCCTGATGGAACGCCATCATCGTCGTGTCCGCGACGACGAGCGCCTCCACGTGCCTCGGCCTGCTGACCGATCGCTTGGCGCGAATCGTCTGCTGCGGTTGTTCCTGCAGCCAATGGAGTCGCTGCTGTCGGCGGCGACCCCGACCCTGGACCTGCACCAGTCCCGGCTGAGTCTGCCACTCGAGCAGCGTTTCGGTCAACCGGCGCGGCTCTGTGGAATCGAGACAAACAAAACCGGAGGAGCGCGATGAGTTAATTAGCGTCAGCTGAGATTGTCGGCACGCTCGTCGATTTCCGGCGCGCGCGCGACTGTGCGGAGCTCTCGCTGCTATATACCGAACGCGCTTCGGCGCGCGATCAACGGAAATGTCTTTCACTCGATCGAACGCGCTCGACGTTTTCGACGAGTTGGAGAAACAGAGTGTATAGCGGAGGTTCAATACCTATGAAACGATGTGGATCTGCTGCTTCGACGTTGCTAATTATGTCTAGGTTTTCAAATGTGTATAAAAAATTGGCAAAGTGTATACGAGATTATTTTTCTAGCAAAGACTAGTTCTAATTTAAGGTAGATGTAATGGATTAATTTACATTACGACGAATTACAGCGAATTAATGCTTCATTTTACGATCCTTTTTTAGAAAGAGTTACACCGGAATTGCTCGCTAATGGAAACTTATCGGATGTTTTGACCCGAAAGCTGCAGGCTGAAAACGACATTTTTAGCTAGAAATCCGTTAATTTTCTAGCATTGGCATCCATTTTATTTTAATTCGATTACGTTGATATAGTACAAAAGTTACTTTTATCATTCTCAATTTACTATTAAACCGATTTTTTTTTAAACTTAATCACAAAAATTTTCCTATTCTCATGTAAATATTTTTTGTTTATCTACAACTTCATTTTATTGCGCAGTCCTATCCGAGCCTCGTAAAAAAGTTTCACAGCAAACTTTGCATTCACCAGAATATCCATAAAACAGAAGCTATTCAAATTTCAGCAATGATCGAATAACACGGGACTCATAACTCAATAAGTAAGCCGGTGCACTTCCCTCTTAATTTAAATATCATCTTTGCCAATCTCGCCAATTATCCTAATTCGCATGTTGAAAATTATGGAAATAATAAATAGTCCCTGTTTATCTCGGGCCTTGTCGTAAATAATTATATTTACATAACGCTTATAAACAAATTTACCCTAGGAATACCATAATTTCGATGGGCTCTCTAAGTAACGCCCGGTGCATACCAGCGGCGGCGGCGGCGGCGGCGAGCACACCACTTATTAAATCTAGCCCATAATAAATGCAATTTAATATTAATTTCCGGCGAGCGGCTCGCGGCCGCGTACATAATGTACCTCGCGAGCCGACTACCACGTTTACAGTTTAACTCGTATTTTTTTTTCCTCCTACCTCGCTCCCTTTCTCTATTCCTCGGGTCTTTTTCGAGTTACGATAGCGCATAACTATCGCAGCCGGAGGTATTTCAGCGTAAGCATGCAGCGAAGAAGGAGAGAGAAAGAGAGAGAGAGAGAGAGGGAGGGAGAGAGAGGAGGTTTTTCACTCAGCGGTGGCTCTGCCGCCGCTGATTTATGCAGATTGGCCGATAGCAAGCCGATAATTAAGATTTCATTTGCCGGCGTGATGGATTGCTCCCGCTCGAGCGCTCGCGCGTTTACTCGCGAGCGGCGGGGATGAGTAGCGGGAGAGACGGTCCTTGATGAGCCCGAATGTAAGCGTAATTATATATGTAAAGGCGGATGCTGCCATTTATTTAGAATGCCGCCGCCGCCGCCGCCGCTGCTGTGCAAATGGCGTGCAAGAAGTTCGCTACGAGGCTAAGCGCCGACTGGTCGCTTTCGGTATTTCATTTAACACCTGCTGTTTATCTTTACACGTGCAAGTACTCGTCGGATACTGTATTTTAAGTGCCGACCGTTTTATTCCCTTTGTTTATTTAGTCTTCTATAAGGAGGATTTATGATATTGAACGGCTGTAAAGTGCAGGCTTTGGAGCTCTTTTTAGCGCGCTGAGAGTTTCAATGCTAGAATGCGTTATTCTGCCTATAATTTATTTCGTCTTTAATTGGAGTAATGGATATTTGCATTTTTTTGCTGTTATATATTATACGACGAAGCAACAATTCCGAAAAAAAGGATTATATTTTAGTTTGAAAATGATGAATAATTGGAGTGTTGGCAAAGTACAAAAATGAAGCAAAGTAATTTACTCTTTCATTTATCATATTGAAGCATTACAAAATGCAAATCGACCTATATATTTTCTGTTTTCTGCTCGATAAAGCAATTTTAAGAGAATCTTGAAAAAGGTATAAAAATAAATCCTGTATTAAGCAATGGCTTAATTAAGGTAGTACTAAATATTACTCTGTTAATACACTTATTCAAGTGTATAAGATTTCTTCATTTTATTCAATTTTCAACCAAAGTGATAAGGGGAGCACCATATGTTCGAGCCAGAAATTTTCTTCAAGAGGAACGTTTTATTACCCTCGTTTCTAGCTCCAAGCTAAGTCTGTTCAGTCTAAAATTCAAGGTTTCCAAACTTTTAAAAAACGTTCCCAGAAAAAAAAGAAATTGAATTCGAGCCGCATTTCAAGACTACACGGAAAGAAATGTTATATCAACAATTAAAATAACTCCATCAAAAATTAAAATAGACCTATAGTAAAAATTTTGATAGTCGTAAATATTGCCATGGATTATAAGAAATTTTGCTATCAACTATAGTAAAAGTTTTCACAACATTAGTACTTTCTGCGTAAGTCAGGGGAGCGAGCGTGCCTGCATTGAGGTTATGTTTCGAGCAATT
>UCOL01003975.1:0-16420 GCA_900474335.1 Ormyrus nitidulus
CGATTTGAAATGCACGATCATTTATCCAACTTTCTAACACCAAAAGAGGGCTTTTCATGCCTTCGTTGAAAAAAACACGGTGCAGTGTAACACGGGAAGAAAAGGTATTTCAGACTCGGGTGAGGTTTTCGGCGCCCTCGACTTCGACTCGTGCACATCACCTCACCCTCGCTAGAAATAGTTTACCCTATGTTGGACAATGTACTATTTTTGCTTCTTTGACTTTACAGAAGAAATAAAAAACGCTAAATTGGATTAAAGCTGCAAAATTTCTACATATTAATTAGTTGGAGCACATCTATATATAAACAGATTATGCAACTCATTTATAATAAAATATATGTATATATTTAGGTTACCATTACGTAAACAAACCTCACTGCTAAAAACATTAGATACTTAGATCCTAAAGGCATCGTAAACTATATTTTAGAACTAATTATGACGAAATTTCGATTGCCTTTCCTTCGAAAAACTGTTTTCGAATCGACCGTTAACACGGCGAAAAAAGTTCCGCAGCAAACAAGCATGCAATTGCTTAATCTAAATACTCGCAAAAAATAAGTAGAAACCCTGGAGCGTTGATTCTAGCTTTTTCTATACCTCTCGCGCTCGCGAGCATTAAGAAAAATGGTAATGAAGCGCACCGAGAGGCGCGCTTTATTGCGCGGAATATCACGACTCACCTTCTCACGTCTCCATCTCGACGAGGGTGCTGGGATTCGTGTCGCAACGTCCTCGCGAAATCGCGAGAGGTTATATAATCGGATGCGGATTATGGGAATGACGGGCGGACTCGGTCTACTTTTGGTAAGGTCGATGAAGGATCGTCACGTTTCGTCCTTTGGTTGCAAAAACTCTTAAACTCTGCAGGTGATATTAGTTATATAAATATTATTTTTCTGTAGTTTTCTGTTTGTAAGTGTTAAGTGAGAATGAGAAACTCAACCTGGAATCGAAAAAATTTTAATATTAATTAAAATTAATAAAAATATAACAAATTTTAGAATTATTAACTTGTTTTTCAAATATTACTTGATAAAAAGGTCTCAAATCATTATTTCTTTTAAAAAAAAGTATAATAATATTATAAATATTATTTATGAATTTTCGAATAAAAATTTGTAACATTAAACAGTTTGAGAATAAATCTGTCGTTATTAAAGTGCCGTAATTTGTAAGAATTGTTCATAAACATTCACGTTCCCTACAATTACGTGAATTTAAAACAATACTTAACTGAAACGTGAAATACAAGTCTTTAGTAATAAAAGATGATAGATGATCTCATTATATGTTGGAAATACTATCGGGCGCAAACTAGGACAAAGTTACATTTTTTAAAGACCACGTAATCGTATTGTTTTCGAAACTACCACTTTTTGCAAGCATTTTCAGAGATCTTATTCTAGTGGCACGTTTAAAATCACAGTATCTCTAAATAAGTTCCATTATGTGAGAGGGCAAAATAAATCTTTCCTTCACACATCCCGATTCACTAAGCATCATGATGTACAATTTGTACAATCCTCTTTAAATTTTCACTTAAGCATCGTTTTAAACGTCACCATTGTTTATTTAATCACTGCTATAAATAATACTGTCCGATTATAAATTCTACAAATCAGCATAACTTAATGCGTCTTTGTAATTTATGTGCACCTTTTATAAAAGCAACATCTTCATAAATACAGGAATGAATAGAAGAAGCGTCAGCGCAGAGTTGAATGTAGGTTAAACCGCGGTTCAAAGCTACTTGATAGCAGTTCATTAACGTAATCCTGCCTTGTTCAAATGTGTACAACTGAGCTCAGTCACTTTGATATTCAAGCGTGAGAAAGGCAGGATAGATTGGAATGTACTTAAACTCCATTGAATCAATTGACGGTTTTCTGTTTCCACGCGTAAATGATGTGGGCTATTATCTCTTTAA
Organism: Ormyrus nitidulus; assembly: GCA_900474335.1. Taxonomy (NCBI): domain Eukaryota; kingdom Metazoa; phylum Arthropoda; class Insecta; order Hymenoptera; family Ormyridae; genus Ormyrus; species Ormyrus nitidulus. The sequence goes on from UCOL01003975.1 coordinate 1,934, forward strand.
ATTGCAGTAGTTGGCATGGGATTTAGAAGATTCCAAATTTTATGAAACGCTTATCACTTTTTATGTATAGTTATTTTATTTGGAACGAACGCTATATCACGTAATTTAGCCGTAAAAGGCTACTTTTTATCTAAGGATAAACTCCTTTACATTTATTTGTTCGTTCGAATAAAAAATGTGACGTACTTGATTTAAGATTGTCATCGGAATTTGAGATTGATTTTTTAGGTGAATAAATTCGTGTCAATGATCTATCGACAACATCACTACCGATTGATAGTGATCATTAATCACACACTCTATGCTTCACGATCATCGATCCATGACGTTGAATAGCAAGACTCCTATATAACCTGTTTGTATAAACGTGATTAAAGAAATGTATCGTTACAGATTGTTGTTAATCGCACTAAGCCTTTCCATAATACAAGGCAAAAGTGCATTATATACACTGTATACTATAAATGCAATTTCTTTTTCTAACGCAATTGAAATTGTTTAACTTTTACACTTTAGAAATATTTTAAATAGTCATTGCTTATAATTTTTTCCCTAATTGATTGAACAGAATTGTAAATCAATGTTATTTATTAAAATTCAGAATCTATATCTTTTTATTGCATTTTCTGAATAAAAATTGAAAGATTTATTTAAAATTTTTAATTTATATGGTTTTTATATATAAGTGGATAAAGCATGAAACGTTACTTACCTTTTCAAACGTAGGTTAGTGCTTAATTAAGTTTATTTTAAATTAATCCTATAATTCCTAAATATAAAAAGAATGTAGGTATAGAATTTAAAAAAATTAAAAAATATTATTGAAAATATAGTAAAAAGAAATTTATCAAAATTAATAGGCTGAAATGTATAAATTTGGTGATCATTTTAATTTAGGATACTTACGTTTTATGTCACTGTATCGGCAAAAAAATCTTTATAATTATACTCATATTGGGAAATATTATTTTATATAAATTCAAAAAGAGAATTGAAATTGTTTTTATAAGAGGTTTTTCAAAAAACTTTTGCTGATGATAAAATTGTACAAGTCTTTTTTTTTATTGCTTGTCCTCGCCATGATATTATCAGTTATGATTTATTCGAACGAAGTAATTTTTATTTCGTAATTTTATCACAATTTTTTCAGTGAGCCATAATCTTCAAAATAACGTTACCGATGTAGTGCTGTTTCAAACAGCTTTTCGATTACCACCACTGCCAGGAACAAAAGCCAGCTCGGCTTCTTCGTAGGAAAGCGTGCGGTGCGGGTATATAAGAATCTTTGAGTTGTAGAAAAAAAATTTATTATCGGCCTAAAATATGTACAGGTATTTAGCGCGTGGCGTCAAGGGCGTCGCAAGCGAGCCACGCCGATCAATGAGAGATCGCCCGTCCTTCCGCCCAATGTGGATTTTGCAGCTCGGCTCTTATCTCTGACATGTTAGTATTGCGTCTGGTAGCTTTGGGGTTGCTGGTAAGCCTGGGGCTGGGACTGGTAAACCGGCGCCGAGGGCTGGTAAGAGCGGGCCGAGGGGCCGAAGCCCTGGGGAGCGCCTGGGTAGGCACCGGCTCCTGGGTAGGCGCTCCTGGGGATGCCACCGGCTTGGTACTGGTTGGGCTGCGGGCCGGGCTGGTATTGGCCTGAAAAGAAAGCGAGAGGTTACAGTTTCTTGCTTTGCTAAGACCTTGATTTTATGTAAAACGAAAATTACAACCGTATATCAAAAAGGTAAGATGCAGTTGATGAATTTTAACTGATGGAAATTGGACACGTCAAAGTTGTAAAAAGTATAGTTAATTGATAAATTTGAAGCAGGATATGCACATGTTGAACGAGAACAATGAAACGAATACAAGTGACAGGTGCTAGGCGGCCATGCAAAAGCTAATGTACGGTTAATAATTCTTAATAGGCATTTACAGACAGCTCGGTTGTGGTTCATTTGTTTGAAGAGAATTTTATGACCCGCGATACTAAATGCATTTGACTATTAGAAATATAATCACCCTATAAATGCAAGAAAAATTGTTTTACATGATTTATGGTTCGCAATAGTTAACCGAAGCAACTCAGTTTTATGCAAAGTCTTTATGGTGCAAAAAAAAAAAAAAAAATTATGCTTAGCCGAGGAATGAGAGAAAAAAGGATTGTATTGAAACAATGAATTAATAGAGTAAGACTATCTAATAAGAAGTTTGCGAATGAATACTGACGGTTTCTTTTTTTTTTTTTTTTTTTTTTTTAACTTTTATGCTTTACTTTAGAGCAGAACGATATGCACTGATTTTACAGTTATCCCATAACGTTTACGTATCTTTTTTGTAAACCAAAAATCAAGAATGTTATCTAACGAGTAAACATTTGAATAATTCTACATATTACTCAAAACTGTGACTCTCAACCCATAATTTCGCACTAATGTACCGAGCCAAATCACCGTCTCAACTCGAAGGAGCTGATCGATTGCGCAACGGTAAAACATACTCGAACAAAATCTTACAATCCCCCGTTGATCAATATCGGTTTCATTCCTCCGAAGACTTCGAACCGCTCGGTAGGAGAAAAAAAAAATTCGAAATCCGCATAATACCACGTATACGAAGCGAAGCGAAGCCAAACAAGCCGCACAATGGCGCGCGGCCGCGCAGAGTTTTCTAAAATTATGTAAATTGTTGCCTCCCACCGTCGACGTTCTGCAACCGATTTCTCGCAATATCGAGTCGCGATCGAGCGAAAACGATTTTCCACCGTCGATCATCGGTTCATCTCCCCGATCGTTATCGCCGATTGAGCTATCAAGAACCGGTTTCCACGCGGCGGGTGCCACTTTGTTCTTTTCTTTTTAACGGCGAGTCGTCTCCCGTGATTGTACGCTTCCGCGCGTTCAACTTTTTATACTCGGATGTCTGCTTTTTTTTTCTTGATTGTACTTTCGATTGAAAAATTATCTGAGACGTGTGAATGCATTTCGAGCGGCCTTGGCGGTCGGCAGAAAAATGTAATAAGGCGGTACTTTTACGGGAAAGTTCGCAAGGTCGTAAAGATCCGTGTCATATTTTTATATGCATCGGTATTTATTTACATCGTAAAGGCAGAAGAATGTTGTTAAAGTGTCTTTGAAAGCTGCAGCGAAATGAAAAAAGACATTTGAGACCGAAGATTGTCAGGGATTATTGTGCAATTAAAGGATTTATTATTTTTCGGAAAGCTTATATATTTTTTCTTAATTGAACGATCACTTCGAAATACGATAAGTTAAATGAAAGTGAGTATTAAATTGCTACTTGCACCTTCTTCAAGCAACTCATTAAACTTGAGTAGTATGGGTTATGAACAATGTAGATATTAGAATGTAATAATATGACTCGACAAAAATGCTAATCTTGATTTCATGGTTTTCATTAGAATTCTTTGGTATCATTTGCATACAATTTACTGTTGAAAAATTCAATAGATCTTTGGAGGTGGAATGTTTTTTCAAATTTTAATTCTAAGGTTTATTCAATTTTGAACAGTTGCTTAATGTTTTAATCGACTTAATCCAAAAGTGTCCCTCAAATGTTTTTTATTTCTCGTTTTGTAATTTTACAGTCTGAACCAAATAAATATCAAATTTCTGATTGATAAAGCAGTTGAATAGTGAATAAACAAAAGTATAACAAAATTAAATAAGTATTTAAGTTTTTATTCTATCTCGAAATTCATCGAATTGTCTTACGAGGTTGTTGTATCTGCCGATAATCTATTTGTACGGGACCTGCTGCCACGCGGTATTGTAACCAAAAAGCAGCCAAAAAAAGAATAAGGTCAATTACGATACCGTTGCAACATTAAATTTCCTAACTTAATTTCGTGTGTATCAAGCTTCAGAAAATGTTTGCTCATAAAAAAATTAGTCGACTCAAACGGAGAGTAGAAAATATACAACAGTTAATTCGGTTCAATAAAAAAAATGCAAACGGTAATAACTACGGGTTATGCAATTGTGCAGCATCTTTGATACTCGCCTTTAAGATGCAAATAACGAAAATGAAAATCCCTAAATATATTTCTTAACATTAGAGGTTTAGTCAGAAATGCATGTTTCCCAAAAGCATTAGAAGGCCGCTTCCCCAGCACCGTTCAAACCGTCCGTACCTTGCTCGCCGGAGTACTCCTCGGCGCCACCGTACTTGTAGGCTCTGGCTTCGGCGGCGGCGAGCTCCTGGAGCCTGGCGGCCTTGAGCGCGGCGACCTCGGGGGTGTCAACGACGGTGCCGTCCTCGGCGAGGGGGGCGGGCACGAAGGGGGCCTTGGCGCCGACCGGTCCTCCGAAGCTCTTGGGTTCGGGGGCGAAGTGGGACTGCTGGTAGGCGGCCGAGGGGGCGGGCTGCGGCTGGTACTGGTGGTACTGCGGGGCCGGGGCCGGGTTGTAGCTGGGCTGGGCCGAGTAGGCGAACTGCTGGCGCGGCGCCGCGCTGTACTGCTGGGGCGAGTAGGCGCCGACGTCCTGCTGCTGCTGCTGCTGCTGCTGCTGCTGCTTGTCCTCGGCGGCGCGGGCCGCGGCGCGAGCGAACTCGGCGAAGTGCGCGGCCTTGGCCTGGGCCACCTCGGGGGTGTCGACCACCGTGCCGTCCTGGCCGACCGGCGCCGGCGGGGCTGCCGCGTAGGCTGGACCCTGGTGGTAGGCCCCTGGGGCGCCTGGGTATTGGGCCTGGCTCGCCGCTACCGCGCAGGAGAGGAGGATCTGAGGTGGAAGACGTGCTTTCGTTATGCTTTTTCGAATTCGAATTTTTAGTTATGGAAATTAGATTCTGGTATTGATGGAAATTTATTGTCTCCTGTGCTTGTCAAAATTAAAGAAAAATTCACATTTTTAAAAAGATTACTACACTTGTCAAATATTTTAAATAGATTTTTTTTCATATGACTGACAGGTTATGTAGATATTATTAAATTGTATTTATGAAAGATTACGCAATATGCTTGAATTAATTAAGAGGTCAAGAATCAAAAGATCGATTAAGATCTAAACTTTGACTGAAATTTGAATGAAATTCATTTTGATTTTGAATTTTTTTATAGAAAAAATGACATAATTTGTATCTTTATTGTTTTACTTTGGAATCTAATCAGTTAATCACAGATTACCATTTGTTAAGTAAAAATTAAATGATTTTTCTAAATTAAACATTTTTTAAAATTATCTACCACAAAATTTTCGAAATATTTCTTTCAAAACTTTATTTAAATTATAAAAAATCATACTTTGAAGAAATTGTTTACTGTAATAATAGCTCTTTCACGTAACAAAGAGCTTAAAGACATTTAGATTTAAACCTTCATGAACAAGCCAAAATGAAGAGTCATGTATAGAAATCAAGTATTTCGTTGGCGTTTATTCCTCTATATGTACTTCATGCGCATTTACTTTCATTCTGATTTACGTTATCGAATAATCATTGTCATAAAGCGCTTTGAAAACCGTTGCCCTTTTGTTTTGCAAATGCACTTATGCTGTATCTCATATCTGAAGCATTACCGGACGATGCCGATATGATAATGTCATACTGCAACTGCGATTTCGTATGGTAATAGTCTAGTTTCTTATTCTTATCTTTCCATCGTCTAGCCATAATGGATCACTGCTGCAAAAAAGGTTCAAATAAGCAATTGTCGTTTCTGTAATTTATTTTTTACACCGATTCAGTACTGTCAAATCTGCGGAACAATTATTTATCACCAACGACAATCATTCATTGTGTGGTTGACATTATCATACTGCATTGGACTTTGCGCCGGTTGAACAAAAAAAAATGGTTATTTTACAATCCCTTTCTTGGACAAACAGATAATCGCCGTGTAAATAAGTTTCAAAAAATGTAATCTCTTTGTAACCGCCAGAGTTTCACGGATAATCGATTGCGTAATCTATTTCTTTACATTAGAAAACCACCTGAGTCATTCAATCCCGTTTTTAATTAATTTACCCAACTTCTGCGACCCCCGCGACATAAAATTGAGAACCTTTGAAAGTAAAGGTTGACATTTCATTTTTACACATATCTAATGAAGTTGCATTGAGGCAGACAAAAACTCCAGCTCTGTTACTTCCTATCGCTGGAATTGATCTCCCATGAATGATTAGTATTATCTAGTCTAATGCTATATATATGTACCAGCACACTTGATGAATATGCTTTAAAATGTGGTGTCACGAAATGCGGCACCTGCGAACTGTTTCTTAACTGTTGCAACAAAGCCATTTATTGCAAGTTCTATCATTGGCAAACGCTTAAATCTAAGTAACGAAGGAATTACTGCAAATTAAATGCTTCGATTGTTACTTTTCACTTTACTCAAAAAAAAAAAAAAAAAAGACGTGTCTGAAAGGAAAGTGGAAAAATCATTACACCATTGCAGCGCCCCTTAATGTTCCATTGTTATGTCACGCGGCATTATACATTTTCGCATTGTTGCGTCACTTTCTCCCGGCTTTGGAAAAAAGCACCCGACCGCTAAAACGTTACTCCCCAAAAAAGCGCTAAGCCTCTCCCGGGGGGCCAGACTGAAAATTTCGAGAGAAAGTCCCGTTACGCGCACTTTTATCAGAGCGTTTAACCGAGAAAGCAAAAGTCCTCCGTCCAACAAAGGTTCGCCGGAGCGTAGGAAGAAAAGCACACCCGATAAGTCCCATCGGAAAAGGTCGGGCGCGGCCGCCTGACCCGATTCGACTTTAACCTTTCACTTTCCTTTGTTCGACGAATCTTGCTCGCGACTCTCCCACGATTCCCCGCGGTTTCCCCCCCGAAAAAGCAGAGCGGCAAGATAAATAATTGACGACTCACCAGTGCGTACATCATGCTGATCGGTCGAGTTAATCGGTCTGTTTCTTCCGTTAGAAAATTGGGAGTCACGATCGGTAGCTCAAGCTGCTGCTGCTACTGCTCCTCTCCGCGTTGTTGTTGTGGGACCGACGCGGCTCACGCTTTCAGTGTACTCGGAGAACGCGGGGAGTCTCATTTATAAGTCCGCGCCGGCAGGACTCCCCGCCACACCCCCGTTCGAGTCGCGCGCCGCAGAGAGCCAGAATCTGGAGGGAGCCGAGTCGCGCATAAGCGGCGCAAGCCCGATCTCCTTCTTTCTCCTGGCTGGCCGACCGGCGAGGCCCATTTTCCTCCCGTTTCGGGCCTCTCTTGATCGCCTTCGCGCCTCTTGTCGATGGCCTTGCAACCTTGACACTTCCTCCTTCTCGCTTCCTTTCATTCCGGCTCTCGGAGCGATTTCGACGCCGAGTCGCGAAACGATCGCGGAAACGGAAGTCGGGGGGATCGATTGGGACTGTCGGAGGGGCGAGCGAGTTTTTGCGCACGTGGGAGAGGCTACTTGGGGCTCTTGGCTGACGCGTCAAATTCTTTGGAGTAGCTGTAGGCGTAGTATGGTAAGGGCTGTGTGTTTTAGGCGTTTGCCAGTAGATATAATGAATCGCCGGAAATCATCGAAGATTTATGGGCGTCTTATTGGTTAGGCACTTTTTTCTTTGTTTAAGGCGAGAATTCGAATCGTTATTGTGGTGCATTGAGTGTAAAGGTTTTTGTAACTCAATATTTAAAGAAAGAAGTATTAATGTCTTGTAACCGATCCTCATTTATCGTGAACCTTGAAATTTTTTAAATAAAATTGTAGGTGAAATGTAAGAGAGCTGGATTTTAACGTAATTTTTTTATAATTTAAAAAGTATTATAATTTTAATAAACAGGTTTCTAAATTGAAGTTAAGTGTATGTTTAGAAAACAATATTTGATTTTCTGTTGGCCATTTAAAAAATTGATATTTATTCTACAATTTCTTTAAAATTTTACTTCGATTAAAGAAATAACCTCTTTACTTATGAATTACAGAAAGCAAAGAACTTGGACTATACGACTTTTTTTTGTAGGGAACGAATGTTATTGGTCAATAAATTTATTTTCTTTTAATGGTCATCATTAAATTCTGTTTAAACAGTCCAAAGTTTTTTACATCAGAAAAACGTAAAGCTTCGTAATTGCATCTCACGCATTAACGCAATCATAAAACCTGACCTAATGGAAATTGAAGTTTTTACTTATACTTAATACCCATTTGCATTTCTTATAAACATATCAAATTTTAATGTTTTAATCAAAATTACACCCAAAGTGTTATTTACTTCATCCATTTCAACTCTTTACTTACAGTAATCGAATTATAAATAAGATTGCAAGCCGGTTTCCAATTGACTTTATGTTAAAAACAGTCATTTTAGCATCGCTCATAAACAATTATATTGAAGTTAAAATATTGAATTATGTAATAAATAATTATTTTTTTCTTCCAGGAGATTGTCATATTTACTTCAAACACTATATAAAAAGCTTCTTGAGTTTTTAATATTCTTCAATACAGTTATACTTTCTTACGTATACAAAATAAGATATTACTCAGAAAATTTATGATTTCAGTTCGAATCAGAATTTTGTAACAATTATTTACAAATCACAATTTTCGTTAACAGATAATAATGTTAAAAATATTTGTGTTCAATAAAAGATCAGAAACTATTAACAATTCGAAAGATTTGTGTAGTGACAAAGGCTTGTTAATCTCCCATAATTTTTGAAAACAACTCGAGTATAAATCGACCTTATCGTAAAATGCGTAAATTGATAAACTTATGCCTTCTGTTTCAGCCCAATAATTACAGATGAGAATTTGAAATTTTTGCTCTTAAAGAAAGATAAACTAGTTCATTAAAGTAAGCAATAAACCTGCAAACAAAACGTTGTTACGCATTTTTGCGCTTTAGGCATTGGAGTACTAAAATTAATTTTAGTGCTCCTCAAAACTATAAACTTCATTATTGTAATTTAAACCCGTTTAAAATGCAGTACGAAAAAAATCTCCTTTCTTACCAATCTTTTCTTACTTACTTAATTGTTGCGCGTTACACATAATAGATTAATTTAATTTCGAACGCTTTTTACGTACAAGTGCCTTTGGAACACTTGCAACTGGCACGCGCTGCAAGTGATTTAATTTACTTTCGGAATAATAAAAACTCCCTCCATTATTCGAAAAGAATCAGATTCTTTATTTTACTGTATATCCCTCACAGCGAGAAAATAATTGATTGGATTCGCACGAGAATTGTCTGCATTCTCAAGAAATGACGCCTCGACCTCAGATAAGTTTCATTTTAAAATATCACAACTCGCCTAAGTAAGAAAAATCGCTCTTAACACACTTTCCTCGGCAATGTCAGAGAGGCGGTCCGCGAAAAATAAGGAGATTCGAGCGTAAATTGATACATTCGCGATGATTACCAAAAGTTTATCTCCGAGCCTGGAAAACTAGTCTCGATAGGCTCGGACAATTATTAACTAAACATACATCCGACGCGCAATGATAAATCGATTACCCGTAGCATATGAATTCGTCCGAGGATACATCCATCGTCGGGCGCAGAATCTCGCGACTTCCGTCGGTCGACCGGCACCTGACCGCCCGAGAAAAAGAGCTTCTACGATATCTTTGGTATTGAGCCGCGCCGGGCCGCACGCCTGGATCATTAACGCGCGCACGCGAGTCGGCGCGGACACCTACGCGGGAGCGCGAGTCCGAGACACGTGACCCGAGAGAGCAGGATACCGCCGCGCAGCGTTCGCAGCCCGCGAGATGCAGTAATCGGTGCCATTGTGCCGAGGCGAGCCCGCGGATGAGGTAAGTGAACCGACTGCTGCTGAACATAATTAGTTTAAAGAATATTTCTTATTACAGACGAGGAGGGGGGATTATGTCTTGCTCCTCGGGTTTACCGCAAAGCGGTCTTGTACTTTTATGGCGTCTCGTTTTGATTGATAGCGCCGTATTAGTTTTTTTCGATTGTCGATAGGCGCGGAGTGATCCTTGAACGTTTCGGTTGAGATTAGTTTTCAGGAATATCAGAAGATAGAATCGTCGTGCATCAATGTCAATCTGGTTAACTGGAGGAAAATTTAGGTCGCACTGGCGGATTAGGTCACAACTTATAGTGAGCAGACGCACGGCGACATTGAGGGCACTGAATACGATGTAGGGCAGGCAGTCAGCGGCAACCGGACTTCAGCTTTATCAATCCATCAACCTAAAGGAGGCTTTGCGTATTCTTTTTGTTAATCGATAATTGTTGTCTCGTATATAGGTGCTGAGGAATATGGGCGTTGGCAAAAACTATCAAATAATAATTATCATCGGGAAAGCAGATTTTGTAAGTATCGTACTTGATTGAAAAGCGGTTGCTTACATAATTTTTAGACCATTTCGTCGATTTGCATCAAAGTTTATTTGTAGATTTTAACGCAACGTTGACATCGATCATGACAAGCAGCCTCACGGTGAAGCCCCAAAATTCGTGACTACTTAATTGAATTGTGAGGACATTCCGACCTCCGTAGTTGCAGTCACCTTCGTATTGTCAAATTCGATATTAAAATTCAAATTTTTAGACTACAACAGTATACAAATGAATACAATTTTCATTTAGGACTTACACCGAATGATTTTATAATTAATGATTTCAATATAAATTTTTACGTTAATGTATGTACATAATATTGCTTAATTATTGAATCGAAAGATAGAACTTTAATACGCTGTACATCCAATATCTTTATATTGTACTATAAATTTATGCGAATGTAAAACTGCAAGACATTTAAACGAAAATGATTAATGATTCGACTCGCAAAGAATGAAACTACTTTCTAAATAAATAGCTTTCTATTACATTAATTGGGTTAAATTTTCATTCACGATTCGTCTAATTAAATTTAGTTTAAGAAACTAAAAAGTAAAATTTAATTATTATAAATAATTCTAGCAGCCTTCGAGGTCTATCCCTATCCAGAGGAAAGTCCCGGCAAAAACTCAAAGCCAATACGTTCGAAAAGCGCGAAGCTGAAAGAAAAGGCAGGACTGTCTTACGCGTCATGAGACACGCACGTGACCCCCGGCCGAGAAAATGTTACAGCTCTCACAGTCCCAGGCAGCAGGAACTGTGAGACAAAGAATTCGAAAAGGGAAAAAAAGGAGGCAACAAAAGGAAAGAGCGCGAGATAAACACACGGGAGCGATCTCGGGTGAGCGAGCGAGGAAACTGAATGAAGGCGAGAAGGAGAGGCGAGGGAGAGAGAGAAAGAGCGCGGGAGTAAGGGAAACATTGCTCTCTCGACAGCCCTGAACCGGCGAAGGACTTGCGGCTGGGAGTGAGAGCGAAGGACGGATTGCCGCAGAGCCGAAGCATGCAAGCTTAAGTTCCTCCTCGTTTCTGTGCCGGATACGAAGCCGGCTAGATTCGAGAGGATCTATTCGCGAAAAGGGCGTCGGGCGTGCACGTCGCCCGTTTTACAGACGGAGAGGAGTAGGAGAGAGGCTGAGATGGGCTCGTAAATTTTCGAACTTTAGTGCGTCTCGGGGTGATATCTCTTAGTTTTCTGAGAGGGACGTGGAAATTTACTTTTGGCATGAGCGATTTATGCTCGTGGCTCCCCTAAAGCTGAGAAAGGGGTTCGGTTTCCTTCAAGTGGGCAACACGTTTTACAAGTCGGTTTTCATTACTTTTTTACGATAACTGCTTCTTTATTTTTTTGTTCGGTGTGCGGTGTTGCAAGTTAATTTTACGCTAAAACTGCAGCTTATTTTAGACAGCTTTTTACGAATTTGTGCGAATTATTTACGAATAATATAGAATAATCTACAATATATAATTTATATAAAAAACAACAAATTCTGGAACAACAATTTCCAAATTTCTAACTGATTATAATGAAATTTTCTTACTTTTAGTATGATTTTGTAAATCTTTCGAAAATTTTTAAATGAAAAAACATTTTCCCCAGCCCCATTACGACTCAGCTCAATAACATTAATGTGCTCCCATTAAATCGGGGGGAAACATCGTAATTCCCTCGAATTTCGAAAAACCGTCAAAGGACACTTTCTGAAATCGTTCCCATCGGCCGATTTCCTCGGCGGCTCGCTCGCCGAGCTCTTTGATCTTTGACGGCGCTTTTAAATGTGCCCTCCACGCGACCGCCACGTGCACGGGCAATAATGCGCCTGCGCCACTCGCATGCCGGATCGAGGGATTTTACTCTCGGCAAGGTCGCGAATGCACTTTTTTTTCGAACTTCGCTGCTCCTTTTTCCGGGCTTTCTTTCGGCTCGTATCCTCGGGGTCTTTGGTTACTCGTTTCCGTCGCAGAGGCGGCGCGTTGTTCGGACGCTGAACGCGATGACATTGTCGATAATTTTCGTTAATTATGGGCTTGCAGACGCGTTGGGAACGTCGAGTCGAATTATTATGGAGTTTGGCAGGCTTGAATTTTCGGGCATAAACAGGTCGGGGAAGTGTTAGTACCCCGTAGTTTAACGCCGTTTATGAATGAATACTTGCGAGATTTTAAATGCTCAGTTTTTGAGATAATAAAAAAACTGGTTTCTAAACTTTTGAAAATCCTAAAGGATTAAATTATATTATACTGCATTTATTAAAATTTTAAATAGAAAACAAGTGTTTTTTCCTCGAATTATAAGAAGCTAAACAAATTTACTTTCGTTTCTATTTAATTCTAAACAATTCACGTTTCTTCTTTCTCCGCGTTCGCTATAACAAAACACAAGCGAACCTCTCCTTCGAAATCCCACCTCGGGACTCTATAAATTCTTCATTGACCCGATCCCAGAAAGGCTGGCAATCATCGAAGCAGCCTCAGCGCAAATCTCGTCTCGCTTGCAAATTCAGGCTCATTCACAGGCGTTACGTGCAGAAAAAAGCCGAGCGAGCTCGCGGCGTTATCGCTTTGAGATAACGCGGCTTGCCGGCGGCGGCGGCAGGCGGGGGGTGTCGTCGATCGGCGCCGCGCCCGACCCTTTGTCTCGGCAATGAAATACGAGTCGCGCCCATGTAGACGACGACGACGACGCGCGGAGTCGATCGGAAACGATCCCGACAAATGGATCCTGACAGCGCGAGCGGCAACGGCCACGGCGAAATGCGCCGCCGCCGCCGTCGCTGCTGCCGCGGCAGCGCCGTAAAAGGCCGCGGCTGCACTTGAGAGACGAGCGACTCATTGTCGCTGCAGGGAGAGCTTTTTTCCGTGAGAGGCCTCTCCTTTTACGCGTCAGCTGCTGCTATTTAGCCGCCGGTGTTTTGAGAGAGCCACTTTGCCGCTCGGTGGTTTATCATTGCTTTGCTGGTTGGATAAAAGTCTAATTATTATTCGATCGCTATAAATTTATTTTAGGGTCATTCCTTCTTTTTTTGTCTGAATTTTAATTATACATTAGAAATCCTTCAATAAATGATATAAATTATAACAAAAATTTGAATACTTCATTTTTACAATTATTGGCATTCACTCAATCAATTCTCTGACTGCATGCTAAAAGAATTTCAAAGGTTATTACTTTTAAGAGCGTGCGTATTATGATACTTTATTAACGCATGTAGGCGTCTCAACATTAGTTTATCATTTAACTAGAACCAGTTCACACTGTGTCCACAAGCTACCGAGAACCAACGTTTTAATGTTAGCCCTGCCAGACCTGAATTATTAACTTTTGCATAAATCAGCCATCCGATTCTTTACTCCGAGCCAGCGTGTCTATCACAATATTTGCATGCGCTTATTTTCCGAGCATTTCAAAACGCGCAATAAAATAATGTCGCTCAAGTTTTCGATGCATTCCCGCCTAAAAACGGGAGCAGAAACCGAAAACAAATAAAATCCATCGGCGGCAAGAAAGCTAAAGTTGCGAAAGACATGCAAATCTCCCGACGGCGGGGCCCCCAAGAAACGTTCCAATTACCATTATCGCGTTTATCTCTCGCGGCACACCTGCCGCGCGCCTCGTCGCTAAAACCGATTCTTTTTTTTCCCCTCCCCGAAGCGCCGTATCAGCTTGAACTCCGTGTACACATCCGTGAAAAAATGCCGCGTTTCCCCGGCGACATATCAAACAAAGAAATTCGCGAGTGCGGCAATCGCGGTTTTGTGTGATGTATATCGAGTAACCTGGCCGCGTAGAAAGTGTAGCCCAGGTCGCGCGGCGAGGTTTTTTCGCCGGCCGGCGACGTGCCACGACGATGTCATAAAAAAGCCCCGCGCGACGGGGTTACGTCAGGATATATACACCCGCATGTATCTCGTGAGGAAATGTAGTGTTTCCGAATGAGCGGCAAAGGCTAATGCTCGCGGCTTACGATTTGCCAATCCTATGTATAACGGATTCTTTCACTCACACTCACTGAAAAAAAGGTTCCTCTCCTTACGAGAAAAATCCTCTCAATATTTACGTTAGCGGAATTTCTATTTGTAAGAAAAGGATTCTGCTCCTCTCAAATGGATTTCTATTTAGTTGGAAAAATCATAATTTTGTCTGAAAATGAAATCTATTCCTGACAAACAATATTCCTTTTATTACAAATGGAAATTCCGCTGACGT
>UCOL01003976.1:0-16424 GCA_900474335.1 Ormyrus nitidulus
CAGACATTTTTCAAAAATCATTTATTCTTGTTCCTGACACCTTAAAATACAGTTATAACCGTTTTTTCGAACAACTCAAAAAATTACTATCACAATGCTTCCTCTAGGAGGAAGCAAAATTTAATAATATTTTTTATGCAATATCGATAACAGATAACTACAGTTTTATCATTAATTGATTTCTAAAATTATAGTAGTGAGCTGCTACATAATGAAATCATAATGACTTCTATAGTCAATATGTCCTAAACTCATATATGGAAATTATTTTCTAATGGCGCTTTAAGGTCCGAATTTATAGTCGAAACTCAAAACTCAATCCTTGAAACTTAATATATATATAGATATACAATGAACATTGCCGCCATATTGAAAAACTGAGAACTGAGTATTGAGTAGCGACTATAAATTCGACTCTTAGCTTCGTTAACGCGACGTAAGTTCAGTAATTTCACTTCCTTGACACACCGCATTTCACTCTCAGAACCTACTCGCTTCAGCTGCCCCCCGTATACGCTTATGCGAATAATACGGTTACATGCTTGCGTTCCACGTAAATTACATCATTTCTCCATTAGTCACGGATCGTGATACACGCATTTTATCGCATCACTTGTTACTGGATTAATATTCAGGCAATGTACATAATCAAGTGTCAATGTTACCGCAAAAATGTAAATATTTTCGATGTTTTGATCGAGTATTTTATCGCGCATAAAAAAAGAATACGCACAGACGATTAATTTTGAATTCCGCCCGAATTCCTGCCTCTGAAATTTTACCTCCGCTGTTTGCAATTTGAAAACTGCACAGGCTTGGTGGCTTACGACGAGGACCTGGAGGTGAAACGTGACAAGCTGCGCGAGCTGCTCGTGCGCGAGGAGGCAGCCCTGACCCGCGAGCTGATCGAGGAGGCTCGCAAGCAGGAAGAGCTCAGGGCGATTCTCTGGGCCAAAAGAATAGAGGAAGTCGAGAGGGAGAAACAAGCAGCACGCGAGCGAGTAGTGGAAGAGAAGCTTCTGCAACGCTTCGTCGAGTCCAACGAACAACTTAGAGTCGCCTGGTTGAAGGCTCATACCGTCGATGCGAAATTAAATAACCTCGTACAGATAGCCGATAATCAAGAGAAACGCAAGTATAATGAATTCTAGTTTTTTTACTAATATTCTCATTTTTTCAGTTAAGTTTCAGTTGCTGCTTCGTTTTATTTCGTTTAGAACTTTTAAAACTTTTGAGGCTTTAAAACTTGTTAATTTTAAATATTTTGTAACGTGAACTTTATGTTGAGTAAATGTGCGGTGCAGATTGTTAAAGCAATTTATTTTACTTAAAGCTTTTGGCAGGATAACTTTTAGCTAATCCGATATGAAAAAAGCTCCAAACCAATTTAATTTCGTTATATTAAGTTCATTAGTGCTAATTAAATCAATAAAATCAACGTTTAAATATTCATGCAAACTTTTTCTTTAATCGAATCGTTTTATCTACAAAATTATAAAACTTGGCATGTTTATTTCATATATTTGAGTAAATGCCGAGTTACAGAATCAAATTTGGTTTTTCACGAACTTTTTCATTAATTTACTTTAAACTGAACGATATTTAAAGGCCATAAATATTTAAAGATATTATTAATCTCGAGTTAGTTTGATAAATAATTCGTACTACAGGTTTTTTCCGGATGGGACTCTTGAGAGCTTTAAGGAGAAAAGTTCTGTATTTCTAAAAGACCCAAGTGACTCGTTAACTTAATTTAAAACTACCTTATCAGCTTATTTATTAATACATCTAAGTAATGATAATGAATTGTTTTTTCTGAAATAATTCTTCCCTTTAGCTACAATTTTACAGCGTAAATTTTTTTTCCGCACGTACATCAATCGATGTTCAATATTTGCAGATTTTATGTACTGGATAAACATTGTTAGAGTCAATAAATCTATGTATAATAACCCATGATAGCGTTCAACACACACATTCGCCAAGAATGGGTGGTTCATTTTTGGCAAAGCCCCAAGC
Source organism: Ormyrus nitidulus (assembly GCA_900474335.1). NCBI lineage: Eukaryota > Metazoa > Arthropoda > Insecta > Hymenoptera > Ormyridae > Ormyrus > Ormyrus nitidulus. The sequence continues at coordinate 2,020 of UCOL01003976.1, forward strand.
TCAATGCAATGAAAAATTGATCCTTTCCAAAATAATGAAGCAGCACTGCTCGAAATTTCCCCAGGCAAGAAGAGAAGGACGAGGAGTATTGGAACGAGCTGGAGCAGAAATTGGCTAAAGAAGCGGCCGCGCGGGAGGCCGAGGAATTAGCTCGTCGTATGGAGAACGAGCTGCGCGGGGTGGAGCTTTTAAAACACCAAATGGTGGTTAAGTCGCAGCAGCGGCAGGCGGAGATGGCCGAAAAGGCGAGCGGCGAGAACTTCTACATCGGCAAACCCAACAAAACTGAGGCCGAGAGGAAGGCCAAGCAGAGGCAGTTCCGCGAGGACCTGGAAAACCAGCTAAGCGAGGTTTGCCGGTGCATAGACAAGCGCTGCCAGCAGGGGCAAGAGGTCGACCAAATGACCCTGAACCTCGACAGGCGCAGCCAGATGACCGAGGAAGAGAAGAGACGCGAAAGGGCAATTAAAAACCGCGAGATCGCGTCTTACATGAAGAGCCTCAAGGTGAGTTTGACGAGCTAAAGTTACGCGCCTCGGGGGATCGAGTTTTCGAGGGGGCTTGGCAGGTGCGTTGCGAGCGTAGAATTTCAAAAACGGTAATAGTGTGTTTTATTACTTACAAGGGAAATGCTAACTTTGCGCTGCAAAGATCTTAATGAAACTCTGGAGACTCGCTCATGGTGCCATCAGGAAAGCCCGCAACTAATAATTCATTCTGCTCGGTTTTAGTTTCGGCGATAATTATCGTTTAACTGTAATGGTTACATATTTAATACCCTAGCAGACAAATAAATTACCAACTTACTCAAAGATGCATGGGGAAATACGAGACTGTTCACACTGTCAGAAAACTTTCCTGTATATAGGTATATCACTTAAGGGAGAGGAAATTTTTTGGGGTAATTATTTCGAATAAAAGGTGAATAATATATTTGAATCACAAGTGCTTCTTAAATGGTCGATATAATTTGCGCATAACTTTTTACGACCCGAGAAGTTAGTGCCCATTATAAGCGAGCTCTGCGACCGAAAGGCTGAATTTTTTTCACGCGAAGCATTCATATAAAATTCTACACATACACGCGAATAAAAGTATATTGACGGATATTCGTGCGGGAATCGGATCGGATGCTTTTATCGATGCCGGCAGCTCTTAAGCGAGACGGAAATCAAACTGATTTTGAGGCGTAGGAAGTCGGCGAAAGAGCTCTGAAGCTTCGAGACGCGGAAACTCTTCGATTTCACCTCTTTTACACACCTCTACTACGGCTCTATACACGTATACACGTATGGATGCAACGCGCTCTTGGATTTTTTGGCGAGTGTCGTCAAATTCGCTGTCGCCATGCACATTTCGGGCGCTTCTCGATTTTTTTCATGGATAACACTGTTGGCGATGGAGCATTTTACGGTTGACATTTTTCTTCTTTTTACTGCTACTTTTTCAATGTTTATGAAATTTTGATTTTCATGGTGTGGCTATTGTGCAACGAGTGTACCAGCAAGCTACATCATTTTGCAAGGGCTCTCGGTAGATAAAACTGTCTCTGATTTATCTGCATTGAAGAACAAAAGTGCATTTTCATTGACTCTGCTTTTACATTTTTAAATCTTTTCCGAGAACCGTATATAGTCGCCTGTTTTTTCAAATTATTCTGATAAATAACGAAATGTTTTTTGTCACACATTTATATAAAATGAGTTTTCAAAGAGAAAAAGCCCTTAAAAGCGGCTTACTTTTTTAAATACTTGTAATATAATGTTTATATAAAAATAAATACGGATTGGTTCTTTTAAAGCATTATACATGTAAAATGTGCAGGTAATCGATAAGAAAATCTACATGGAATTTAAATACAATTTAAATGGCGACATATTCTGGTGATTCAATTAAATGCTCCAATAAATCTACAAGCTCAGTTTTAATTTTAATTTACAAGTTAATTTATTTTTTAATTGTAACCTTTTTCGTAATAAAAGTTATTTTCATTAAAATACTTTGTATTTAAAAATTTGCTTTACTACGTTTTCTAAAAGTTTCGTCAGATCAAATAAAACCTTTGTCCACAAATTTCACCAAATTTTGACATTATTCGTTTCATTCTCTTCTATAGACATCACTTTTCTAAAAAAAAAAATAACTTTCCGAAGAGCATAGATAAGATTTTTGATCGAAAGATCGAAGATTCAAGACCGTTCACCGTCGAACGGTAACTCATCCGGACAATCCCGATTAAAGTTCATTGACTCTAAGAAGCGGGTGCACGCGTGAGTTAATCTCGTCCCACTTAATTAATTCGGGCAAAACGACTGGGGCTGCTGGAGGCTCTTTAATTGGAGCGGGGTGCCGACATCGCGCAATCAGCGCTCGCGGCCTCCTTAACGGCTGCCGCGAAGCCAATCCGGGCGTGAATCGCACGTCAGAGACAGTGGCGGCGTGCATTGTTCTCGCGGAATATGGCGCAGGCGCACAGCCACCGCCGCCGATGTGCACATTCTCGCATCCTCTTCCGGCGCCTGAAGACGCATCGCCGAGCGCCGCGACGATTCAGCGAGCTTCTGTTCCGCATTACGAGCCGAGCTCTGCGGCTTTAAATGCGCACGCAGCTGCTCGCGAGGCTTCCCACGCGATATATAACTTTCGAAGAACTGCGTCGACTGACAGTTATTTTCTACTAACTGCCGGCTGACCGGACAATTAAATGCATTGATGCTTCTTTGCCTTTGCCACTCTGTCAATTTATTTCTGCGCTCGCAAGATGCAGGAGAGGGCTCGCTCAAATTTTGCAGCAACATTTTCTCATTAAATTCATGACAACTTTTTATTATTATTACTCCTGTATTTATTTGCCAATTTCACTGTCATTTATTATCAAGACGCATATAAATTTTGATTACCGTAGCAACAGAGTTATAACAATAATAAAAGGTACAATGATTTTAGACCTTTACATATTTTGCATCGTAAAATTTCACCCAGTTTTATTACCGTCGCATCGTTAAAGTATTCATGTGTAGAAAAAAAAATGCATATCCCGCGTAGTTCCGAAAAGTTAGAGATTCGCAAGCATTTTGTACCAGCAGCAGCCATTGACACGGAAGTTCTCGAGGGTGTAACTAACGCGGCCCTCGAACCGTTCCTTGACATCGTTCGCCCCGTTACAGGAATTCCGCGAGGCTGTCGCGCGCCGCGAACAGCAAGCAGACGATTTTGTGCGCCGCTGGTCAGAGGAGATTAACGAGCAGCGGCACCAGGAGCGGCTGCGCGCGAAGACCGAGATGCAGAAGCGAACTCACGAGCTTCGCTTTACTTGGGACAAGCAGGTGGCCGAGAAGTGCAGCCGTCAACAATTGGAGGAGGAGAAAGAGCGGCAGGAACACGAGCGATTACGTTTTGACCGTAAGTTACATGTGCTCACGCGCTCAATTACTTACAAGGTTTAGACCTGGATGTAGAACGGTTCCGGGTGGGCTTTCGGTTTCGAAACTAGTGGAAATGTTGCGAACTTCGGCTATTTACTAACTGAGAAACCTGGTTTATTAAAAATTATTTTACATTTTTTTAACAACTTAGAGATAGACTTGCAATGTTAGATGAGAAATGCAAAAATTTAAAGAAAATAATTTTAAAAAATGATAAAAAATAGCATTATGTTTACAATTTTATAATAACAATTGCTTTCCCTAATGATTAAAGAGCATACGCATTTTAAAATTTTCTAAATTTATTTAAACATTCGTTTAGAAGTTTTAATAAAACAGCCGGTTTGAAATGGGCTGACTAAAACTTGCCTGTTCTACTGACTAAGGAATTTAACCGAATTTCCGCCAATATTTAAAAATATTTTTCATAAAAATAATCCGCCAAGGGGGACGTGATAACTCAAAATAAAAGAACTCAGCGCAATATATAAACGCAATAGCTTAACCTAATAAAAGAGCGTTTTAATTAAAGCAGATTTACGGCGAAGCAACAGAACTAAGTAACATAAAGCAGATAAAAAAAGCAATTAGAATTCTGGCTGAAAAACATAACCATCGGGCTTCCGCGGGCAAAATTATAGCGCGGTTAGCAGCAAGAATGCTTGACAATGCGCGCACGCATAAGCCATCCTGATGTGCGAGGTCGCTTTGGTCAGGGGACGGATATGCAGCCCCGTATTTATACGCGTACGCGCTTCTGTCGCTACTCGTGTGTACATTCGCCTCTGTTTATGCGAATTCCGGGTTAAGTCAGTCATTTCAGAGGCTTGCCACTGTGTATACAAGCTGTGCGGTACGCAACGGCCCGTTCAAAACCGACGACTCCGGAGCAGCCAAGAAAGTTATGGCGCCGTTCGCGTTTTAGAACTCTGCCGAGGACTGCCTTGCGACTCGATCGGTTCAAGGATCACTTGTTTTTTTTGACGGATCAATTTCTAACTCGAGGAGAGAGACATAAAGTCCATTTTCTTGTCAACTTTTATTTTCATTATTTATTTGACTCTTTTCCCGGAAATATCAACTGCGAATTGACTTTCACTAAATGAATATCTCCGCTCGATTGTTTCATTTAACCCAATACGATATTTCTTTCTTAAAATGTATCATACGTACACGTTAATTATGTTCGAATGCAATATTATATTTCCTCTGCAATGAATAAATACTTGCAGCGGTGGAGGAAGAACAAATGATGCGTGCAGAACGGCGTAAAAAGGCCCAGAACTACGGACGCGAGCTGATTGTTCAGAAGGAAGAGTCCGTGGCCAAACAGGAGGAGGAGCGGCGCTTCGAAGAGCAGATTGCGAATCGTCAGGCCAAGCGGGAAGTTGAAGAGGAACGGCTCGCCCGGCAACTCATCTACCAGTACAGGGTCTGAAGTAAGCACACCGGAATCCTCTTCTTTTTCGTTCGTTACGGGAGGAATTTTTCGTTTCGTCGGTTTTCGCTCTTGATGCGAGAACTGTCTGTAATAGTCTGCTCGGTTCAAATGAATTTTTTCCTTTTCTTCTTATTTTTTAATCGAATCCTGTAAATTTTATCAATTTTTTTCATTACTCAACGGAAGGCTTGATAATTACTCAATTGTTTTAAAGTATCCCCACTTTTATTAGTACGCAATACCAATTTTCAAAAACTGTTCTAAATTTCAACGGAGAGTCTCTCAAGCATGCCACTCTTGGCGTGAGTCGATACTCGCTCGTGCACGTATTGCTTTTCATTATGTATATTGCGAGGAAAATAAATGGAGAGGCTATGTCGCTTTGATGATTATGCCTTGATACTTTTTCTCCGGTCATTCGGAAAACTCTTTATCCCTTTCCGTGCCTCTCGCTCAGTGTTTCATGCAGACACTTCACGGTTTCTGCATATCGTGGATAAAGAAATGCTGCAATAAATAGGTATTACATTTTGACTTTTATATTAGATTTGTACAGTCGCTCTTGGTTTCGCCAAATTTATTCCTCTTTTGTTGTTCTTCTCGCATCTATTTCATTTTTGTACTAACGCTTAATTTTAATATTAATATTAATATTGAACTGAATCTATAATTGGGCAAAAGGTAGAAATTTTGTGATCTTAAGAACTTTTCTTTTCAAAATGGAATATTTTTTACCTTGTAGAAAGTAGATACATAAATTATGTTTTTTTTTTATTTTAGAGCCTGCATTTTTAGAGCCTCATTTCTTCAAGGAATATTCAAGATATAAATAATCTCTTACTATTTAAATTGAAGTAAAAGTAATCTTGTAAAATTATCAAGAAGGATATATAAATAATAACTGCAAATGAAATAATGTACTCTAATCTTTCTTATAATAAATCGATTTTTTCCAAAGACTATATTTTTATACACTTTTTTAAATATTTTAAGATATTTTTAAATTTATATTTTATTTTACTAATATTGAAAATTTTCGTTAATTCCTTAGCTGTATATAGTAGTACTTAATATTCTTCTATCTACTAAATATTCCTCCTAGCTTTCAGTAGTGTGAAATAATATGAAAAAAATAGGATTTTTTTAAGCAGGTTGTAAGAATTTTAAAAATAATTTTACATAAAAAGTTGATAAAGAAAAAACGGAATATTCCTCTCTTTAATTTGCATGCCATTATTCTTCTACAGAGTAAAATTCTATTAAGGCTAATATACTTCAATTTCTTTGGCAGCGTAATTAAAAATAAATTATCTATAGAATTAATTGAAATATTCTTAATAAAAGTCATTTCCCTTTAAGAAATAAATTTGACTCGTATTATTCTGTTTCTTCGCACGACTACGAAAAGAAATCCAGTCACTGACAAATTTACAAAGGCGCGCAATTACCGCTCTAAAAAGCGACAATATTTTCTCATTACTTCAGCCTACAGTGTATGAGAGCTTAAATTATTTCACCCTAAAATCTTCGTTTTTCCTCGGAAAAAAGGCAACGATGGATCAATGAATCCTCATTACAAAGGTTTTTCTCTTAGATATAAAAAGGGCGCAAAAATGTAAACGAAATATTTTGTTTGAATTATTAAAACTGAATATATCGTACATCGGTTCAATGTCGTCGTTAATACATTATATTTAAAGAAGAAAGCGTCAGTTTTCGTTAAACAGAAACGCAAATCTAATGAGAGAAAAAAACTTGAAGCCGCTCCCGACAACTACACTTGTTTTAATTCTACAATTACAAAGCAAAGTAACTTTGATTATTTTTAATAAGAGCTAAACAGATTTCCCACTTTGCAGCTGCGTTCTCTTTTTCCCTATCAGCACTGTCAGCTCAGTCAGTGCTAATTCAAACGCACGAGCTGCCGGGCCGAAAAACTTTATTTCGCACGTGTTGCGTTGATGCAGCTTTGGCAACGTTTAAAAAGGCGTGGGGCCAATATTAAAAAAGTTTATCTTCCTGGTCGCGTCGACAAAACTACTTTTTGCGCCCGTTAAATTACACGTACAGGCAACTGCGTAAGCCAAGAGAAAGAGAGAGAGAGAGAGAGAGAGAGAAAGAGCAAATAGTGCCCCAACGCGCGAAAGTCTTTCCCGTAAAAGTTTGAACGTGGAGGAACGGCAGGCAGGGAGGCAGGGAAGCAGGCAGGCAGGCAACACATGGACTCGCTTCGTAATTAATTTCGGCTTTCTTGAATATCGGGCTCGTGTTCTGGAGCTCCTAGAGCCAAAGAACAGAGGAACGCGGGCGCTCACGATATTGGGTTCCCGCGAAGGGTGGATAGACTCCTACTCTCGCGGGCTAAGTAGGGAGAGAGGACGGAAACAAGGGAAACGGAGAGAGACGGGAGAAAAGACGATCGCCCGAGGCGTCGCCGGAGGTTCGCTTGAGAATAATGCAAAATTAATTTCCTCCCCTTGAGCCTCCCGCGGTTCCTTGCTCTCTTTCTCTCCCACGCAGCTTCGTACTGCCAGCGACGTTCTCTTGCCAGTCGTGTTTTCCTTCTCGATTTTTCCTGTATACCTTATAAAAAGGAGCTCCCAAAGGGAATCTCAGTTATTTTTACAACGGACCCGTCGCTTGGGTGGCTTCATTTTTTATGCTCGCGGCTGCAAATCGGCTGAATTATTAATGCACGCTCCGCTCGCATTTTTTTTAACGCAAAACGTCGAAAGTCACTCTGGATTTATAATAATTAGGTGTTAAAGTATCTCAGTGCAATAATAAACATAATAAAAGTCAATAAACAGATTATTGAAAATCCGAAATTTAAATAGCGCTTTGATAAAATTGGCCAGACTTCGAAGACTAATAATTTCATCTCTCGGATGCACAGCACCGCAATGCCTTCTTTCCCTGCATGCAAACACATCTGCAATGTATCAAGGAGCAAGGAGCCCTTTGCTAACATTGTCACGTTCGCGTAGCCATCTACGCACTTGCAACAGCTGCCGCAATCCCGTGCTGCGCAACGTGATTTTGACCGTTTGAACTCGAGAGAGAGAGAGAGAGAGATACATTTTCCAGGAAGCGAGTCGGATTCGCAATGGAGTAATATGCACCCGGGCGAAGAAAGAATGATCGAGAGAATTTTCAAGTTGTCGCGCACTAAGAAATGAAGATTGATGGCATCCTAAAGGCTTTTCTTTTCACTAAGTTTGCCGTTATACGGTCTGTGCGTCAATAATGCAGGAATCTCTCCCGTACGAATTGGTAATAAAAACAGGAGGCGAAAAATGGAGCGGCTGCGCGCGTATTTAGGGGATTCCAACCAATAACCATAGTCATTCTTTATCGTTTACCGTTACAAACGACGACTTTATCGCTTCTTTCTCACCTTTTATTGAAAAATGGCCTTTTTAATGTCTGGACTTCTTTGGAAGATCCATTCAAAATTGATAGCAATGTCTTTGTTATTGCCTTTGTTCGTCAGTGTGGCGCTTTAGAATTGTTTTAATGTACGCTACGCGCCGGTGCAAGAGCTGCTATATCTGTGATAATTGCGCAAGAAAGTGTGCAATTACTGGTTAAGGAGAACAGAGATAAATTGCGGAAAGTTTGTAAAATTAATCTTAATAAGCTATCCTTTTATTAAAACTGAATAAAGTATTTGAAATATCCCTTATCAAATAGATATCGTGATCTTTGACAGGCTTTCATAGTAGAAATTTAATTTTCTCAGGCAAATTTACATCGTACTTGTTCTCGATTATGAAATAACGTTATCGTTCTCTCTTTAACGTGATTTTACACCTTTAAATTGTCTTTAAAATATATAATTAAATAAATAATTCATTCATAAATAACATATGAATGTATTAGAGGAGCAGCGGTATTAATGATTACATTGCTAATAAATTATATCTAATTTAAATCTGCTCATTCCTATTTATGGCTCATATCTACTTTATATATGTCATTGTATATGTCTTAAATATAACTTAAATATAATTTTTTTACTTGGTATTATTTATTATTTGATTGTATTTTTTTACGGATAATTTAAAAGGGACATTCTACGCAAAATTAAATTTAATATATCGTGAATTTTGTCGAGCTATATGTAATGAAAATCATTAATCGGATGCATATATTTTACGGAAAATGTACACTGATATAAATATGAGATGAATTGAAACAAATGGTTAAACATTCAAACGGTCAGAAAGTACAGTATAGCATGTTTACAAGTTTATTTCATTGCCCGTATTCTTATTTATCCTGATAAACCCAGCAAAAAGTTTTTAATCCAACGTTAGCAGCAGTTAGAAAAACAAGAAAGTAATTCAATTATTTACGTCTGCGTAAATTTCCCGCAGACAATAACTCGACGCGCAGTAGTTCCCTTAAGTTAATCCTCCAGATAAAGATTTTCCATTCCGCGCAGACAAATGTTTACAGCGCGTAAATGGAAACGGCGCATTCTGTTCTCAGGCGATGCAACAGCGGAGCATTCGCGGGTGAAACCATTCCACGAACAATATATGAAAGTGGATGATCGCACGTTTATGCTGCGCGGAACGAACAAAAAATGCGAGCCGTCATCTCCCTTTTCCCCCCCGACTTTTCTCCCCGCGTCTCGGGAGCGTAATAACTTAAAGTCGGGCAGCGTGGTGTTGACAGTGCAATTTTTACCGGCCTCCCGTCCATGAATCGCCGATGCGTCCGTTCATAGTTGCGAGAGCGCGAACTTGAATTGAATTTCTCGGCTGCGTCTTTTTAGCGGAGCATTTTGCGCCTCGACGCCGTGCAAACATGTATATGCATATAGGAAGAAGAGCGATAAAACGTAATGCATTCATTCGGCCGGGAAGTCGGAAGGCGTCGCGGACCTGAAAGCTAGGCGACGACGACCCTTTCTTCGCTTCTGTCGCGAAAATCCAGCAGCAACTCCGGACTGTATGGATGCGTGGAAAGTTAGGAGCCGGAATATGAGATTTGAGACGCAAAGGCGATCCTTAGGGAGATTGACAATAAAACGCAGTGTATACGCTTGCCAATTGAAGGAGTTTAAGGGTCTATATAACGCACGAAGGTCTGAGGGTAAAATTTACTCGGCTTATAAAAACTACCTCATTGTGCAGTTTTATTGTGCCTTAACAATATAGATTTTTTATAACTTTGTCAATATTTTCTAATATATAGTTGGATATCTTTGTAATAAATTTACATAATCGCTCCGATTATTATGCACAATGGCTTATTAGGGTAGTTTTTTAAGAAATTATTCACTGAATCTAAAATAATTTGCATCCAGAAGCTGTAGTGAAATTTATCTCCTTGAGAGGCGCTTCCCACACTCCGCGCGCTAATGCCTGCCATGAATTTCTTGGTAATTTTTACGAAAAACTTCTTTTCACCGCGACAGATAGCAAGTAAGCTTGGCGTACTAAAAGTTTCACGTGGAATTAGACATCTGCTAAATACAAAATGACATGGAAGTATAACGCGCAAGTCGCTCTTGGAAAAAAAGGCAGCGCGCCGTGGTGCGTCGCGTCTATTCTCCCCCAAAAGAGAAAGGGAGAAAACCATCAGAGCATCGCGACGGTGAAAGTTTTGCAAAAGAGAAAAGCCGAGGCGTTATGAATTTTTTACAGTGTGTCTAGCGGCGCGCGGCGCGACATTTAGCTCCTCCTCACTCTACAAACTATATACGCCCTCACATTTTCTCTCCTAGCCATCAATCCGAGCAGCTCGAACTTTTTTCTCAACCAAAAGTTTCGTCCGCCCGCCAGCTATACTCTTGCGTCACGCCGCTGTCTTTGCGAGAGAGAGAGAGAGAGAGAAGGAGAGAGGCAAAAAATAACTTTTCATGGCTGTGTTTTTCTTCGCGGTCGGAGAAAAACCTCCAGCGAATCGATACAGACAGAGAGAAGGAAGCTCGGATATCGCTGGATTATTCAGTCCGGCAAAATCGCTTTTGCGGACAAATCAACGCACTAACTGTCTGCGATGTTTGCCGCGACATTTCTTCGAGGTCGAGATAATTCCCCGATAAATTTCGACACACTATCGCGAGATTGCACCGAGTCGCGTCTCGAATTCTTTTCGGCGGATCGAACTTTAGATTATCTGCCCGTGGATTATACTTTTTATTCCAGGGGGGGCTTAGATTTTTTTTATCCGAAGCTACGGGCCAACTTTGAGGTGAAAATTGGATTTTTTAATCAAGCCGGCTAATTTTAAGTTTGCCAAAGTACAAGAGCTAAGTGCGAGTGCGACACGGCGAAACACAAGCGTCGTAAAACTGTAGTTTGTGAATTTTGAAAAAAGTCGTTAGAGCAAAGTGATAAGAGTAACTTTTTAAGCTAAGTAATGAAAGCCACGATGACACCTTTGTGAACGGTTCTCTGTAAAAAATAAAGTTACTTTTCTCGCAGTATAGCAATTAAATTTTAATGACGTAAAAAAGCGAATTCTGGAAAAACGTTCTTCAAGTATAACATTGCTTAAAATATATAATTATATTATTTTAAAAACAATATAATAAACAATATAATTCACGCTTAAAGCATCAAAATTATACGTCGTATTTTTATTTAAAAAAAATGTAATTATGATATTTTGGCTCTATAATCTAAAGTAGAAGGGATATTATCCCGCCATGAACACAGACGATCAGGGCCAGGTGCGCTGTTAATAAATCTTCACGAAAATAATTCAGTCGTAAGCTATTGTGTGATTCATGAATAAAAAGACTTCTAATGTTCATATTCAGAGCTTGCTAAATTCAAACGTAAAAAGTGCTACATAATGGTACCAGAATTTATCAGCTTCGTCAACATAAATTGTAGCGAAAATTTGATATACTTAGAATTATTATGAATTAGTAAAAATACAGTTCGATACTAGTTAGCACAAGCCATCCTGATTTTAAAAATATTTTTTAATATTCATACAGTAAATTTCAAATCTTTAATTAAATTCCTTAAAACGTGAAATTGACATTTAAAACCCAAGCAATTTAAAGGATAAACAAAATTTTCAGTTCCCTTAAAGCTCAAGCAGTTTGAAAAGCAGCGCAAAGAGACGCTCTTGCAAAAAAGCTCTTATCGCGAAATCGTCGAGCGTGTCAAGTGAAAACCGCTGCGATTACCGCGAGATAACTCCGCGCACGCGGGTAGCAGGGACAGTTTAAAAGGCGAGCGCGCTCGCGCGCCTGCTTAATTCAGCTTGTGCAGCGCTCGGATTAAATCGCCGGCAGTTTGAGACAAATTAACATGCAAGAGCGCCGACATGTAACGAGCTCGAAATCGCGCTCGAGTCAACGCGCGAGGATCGAGCCGAGCTCAACTTGCCTGCTAAACTGCAGCGTCACGATGATTTTCAAAGCCCTGCGAACCTAACTTTCGAACTGATTGAGCTGTGCGGGCTACTCACGCGATCCACAGAATCCAAGCTTTTACCCGCTGTCTCCCTCCCTCTTGGAGAGGCGCATTAGTCTGTCCTGAAGACGAATATGTTCGGCTAATCAAACTCGCCTCGACCTTTTAGCCTTCTTTGCTTTTTCCTGACGCGTTGATCGATTTTCGCCTTTGTCCATTCGAAATTTTTCTTCAAATTTACTTAATATTGCGTAAACTGATGTCGTTACGTTATTAATTTATTGAAAATTGGGAGAACGCGAAAAACGGCGACATGATTGGCTTTACACGGCCAGGATACGGGATATTCCATTTTCGCGACGGATTTTCTTCCCGCTGAGCTAAACCGACGCTTACCCTAATCTTTCCTTCAAGTAGTCCTCACGTCGCCACGCTGACGTTTGTAATTAGACCCCCTTGATACGCGCCGTACGTGACACACTATTTAAAAAATCTATTTTTATGTCTATTATTATCTTTTGCATTCTAGCTTATAAAAAACTTATTATCGACGCATTATCCAGAAGTCGCTCTTTCTGAAATTTCACACTCTTTTATTTATTCATGAAAGCGAATTACCTCTTCACCCCACGTGAAAAAACCCGTTACCACCATCTGCGCCACGTCTTTGCCTGGAAAATTTGATCTGCATACGTTGACGCGGACTTTGTTTTTCTTGTTTATTTCTGTACTTTAATTGTATTCAAGCAAATCGTTTTTTAAACAAATATCTGGTTCAAAATTAATACTAAAAAAAGCCTTCTCGACAGTCATTTTTACCACTTCAATGATGTTTTTACAATGGAAATGATTTATTTAAGTTAAAGTTGATGCCTTCATATTCTTGGTGCAAGTTATATTGCTTCAAATTTTCCATTATTAATGCCTTCTTGCTTCCATAATGAAAAAACATTTTTATTCGTTATATAGCATGATACTTAAAATCTTCCCCGAATGATGATTCTTTTACATCTAGAGTGGAAGATGCATTAAACCTAATAGATAGTATTTCTAGATGACGTCAGCATGATTAATCAGTTATCTTACAATATTTAGTTATTTTTTACATCCACATCAATTACGAAGAAATACATAAAATGCAGAGTTATTTATAAACGTATAAATTTATTACGTTGTAAATTATTATCCATTTACTTATAACTATATTCATTCTTGTTTAAAGAAAAATAAATTATAATAATATTATAAAAATAAATATATATAGTATTATTTTAATGTATATTCCGTTTAATGTATATTCCAATACCGGGAAATAACCTTCAGCTGATGCTAAGCTACTATTATATTCGCAATCTATGCGCAGAACTCAATGCTGTAACCCAATTTTCCATTAATATCAGCGGTGCTTTCGAGCACTTTCCCAAATTGAATCATTTCTCCGCAAAAATAATTAATACACTTATGCAAAGTGCTGTCCGTGGCGAAACTTGTAAACTAATAATCTTAAATAACCTCAGACGAAGGCGGGAGATCCGACATCCCGAAGCCGGCAAAGCCCTCGAGACAATGAAAATTTTTCACTCCCTCCGCGGCAGACAAGCCACGGAATTTACGTTTCGCGTAATACGCGGAATAGCGGCGATAACTTAAAGGCAAGGCTAATAAATGTAAGAACGAAAAATCAATTCCATTTTCTGCGGCACTCCGTCCCCCATGACTTATCTAATCCCTCGGTGCACCCTGAAATCCTTGCAGATTCATCATTTCTCTCTCCCTCTCCTTCCCTTTTCTCCGTCTCCTCCGCCCCCTCCCCTTTCTTGCTCTTACTTCCAACCCGGATAGTTCATTATTGTCCTATGGGCGGGGCTGATGAAATTTTATCTAAATGCCTCAGGATCCCACAATCTTATAATATTTGTTTTCCGAACTAATACAATTATCCTATATATATATTTAATTAACTCATTACTTAGAAATTGACTTTTCAGCTTATTTATTTAACGAAATCGCAAATTTAAAAGGGTTTATATCTGGTGTAAGTGTACACGGACAAAATTTTCTGTTCAAAATTACTATGAAAACCATGATAATCGTGGGGCAGGACTCCCTTCTCAAAAAAATTATTTGAAATCAGATTAAATTTTAACGTGACAG
>UCOL01003977.1:0-16379 GCA_900474335.1 Ormyrus nitidulus
GTTATGGACAGTTGAAGTGAAAGAAGCGTTAAATTTTTTTTTCGCAAAATTGACTTTTTATTTAAATATTTCATAAACTATAAAAATTATTAATACAGTTTATTTGGGAAAAAAGATGCGCAATGGAATTCTCTACCGAAGCTAACTTTTCAAATTTCATTTTAAGCAATTTGATAAAATATTGTACTTGTACAATAACTTGTCTGGCGAAATTTCGTTTCGTCTCCTTTTGATTTCCGGACCCTAAATTGTAAAATACAAAATGGCGGATCCAATATGACTGCCTTTTTAAACTAAATTTGATATTGTTTATTGATTATAGTTCAAATAATCGGTAAAAGCATACCAAGGCTTGAAAATATTCAAAGACTGGTATTCAGTGGCATCATGTTCCGTGACCTCAATAACCCTAAGTAACCACTTTGGTCCTACTTAACTACTCAGAGAAACTATGAAGCCTCAAAACGTCATCCCGGCCCTCTAAGGGTTAGTAATCTTACTCGATGTAGTTATAAGAGAATGGGCCCCTTTTAAAATTTTTAAAAATTTTACGTTACCAGAAAACGACTTCTAATTACAAAGGCTGCGTAACGAAGCAGAAAGCAGCTTCTCTGCAGTTTCTTACTAAAGGCATCGTTGGCCATCGACGGGGAGGAGGGGGTGCCGCATCTCTCCTCGCAGCTCGAGAAGCGCGGAGCGATCGATGCCGTGACGTGTGCACGATGCAGCTGCCTGCGCACCCACACATGCCGCACGGCGCAGAGAGACAGCTAGTCGTGAGCGGAATTGCGAATCCGTCCGCCAAGAAGCAGCGCATCCTCCGCATTCGTCCAACGGGCTCTGGAGAAATCAAGGCGCCAGTATAATATGCACGCACACGGAGGGCTCTCGGTCGCCTTGTTTGATTTCAGTCATATATGCGACTATCCAGTCGTCCGCGCGTGAAAGCTGGGCGCGAATAAACGAGCCACTCCGTTATCATATTTGATCATTCGATCCGCTCGATGGTAAACGCTCGTTTTTTTCTTCTCCTTTCAGCGATCGGCTTTGCGTTTGCGCTGGTTTTTTTTTTTTTGTTCTTGTTACGTGCTTCCGCTGGGTTATTGAATCCCCCCCGACTTTTGAGCGTGCCGCGTTTGCGCGCTTAATAAATTAGAGAGCTTGAGATAAGAGAGATTGGAGGACGATTTTAGAAATTCGTGCGCGAATTGAATGAGATGATGATGATTTATAAAGCGCGAAAATGACCGATGAGGAAAAATTTATTTAGAAGTATAAATATACTGCTTTTTTATTGCAAATTTGAATCTATTGTTTTGGGCCGGATTTTTTAAAAAAGATATATCATTTTCGGAGAAAATTCGGGTAATAAATTGGTGTCTGTCTAAAAAAAAAACCAAAGTATTTCATAGGTGCTTGAAAAATGAAAGATTGTATGGTAGATAAGTTCGTACACGAATTTGCGGTAGAAAATTACTTTTCAAAACGTTTTGCATTGAATAATGTACGAAAAAAAGCAGCGCAAAACCTTCTCGACGCATTCCAGGAAGCTAATTTCAAAATTTATGCACTCTTCCAGTAGTATACGTACAAACGTACCTTCAAATCTGGTCAGTCGACTGGATATTCGGACTCGTTAAAGGGGAAAGATTAAACGGCGACAGTAATTACTAATTGGAGATCACAATTAATTGCGTGCTCTTTGCGGTCGGATAACGCAAGTCTTGTAACTCGCTTTCGATAAACTGCCGGGAACTTAGCGTCGGGACGGCGGAGCTACTTCTTCTTTGCTCTCTTTATGTCATTGTTCTCGGAGCGAGCGATATAGCCGCGCGCGGCCTGCTTGAGAAACTTTCAGAACGGTCAAAAGTAGCTTGCTTATCGAGGAGATAAGTGTTAAATCTTCACTCTAATTAATCCCACTTTAAACTTATCTCCTTCCGCTTCGTGTTCTACAAGCGCTTTATTTGCTCGACACTCCCGTCGAATTAGTCGCTGCGTGTGTGATGCTTGCACCGGGACTGTTTCGCGAATTTAGCCCACTTAGAACCTGTGCTTGTTTTATTTTCGCACGGATTACGTTTTCGTACGATAATTCTCTTATTTCTCGCTCGTAAATGGTGCGATTATCAAGAATGATAAACTAATCATTTTTAATCATGTTAAAATTCTACACACGACGGAAGACGTAAAGATATTAAGGCATATAATCACTCTTTTTATATAGATTAAATTAGCTCGGGCGGTAGAGGTGTTTACATTCTCCTCATTCATTTCAGTAAGTGCTTTATTTTAGCTAAAATTACTGCAAAAGCACTCAAGTAATCCGTCAACGAATAAAATAATAGTATTTCGACTATTTTATTTTTATAACATTTTTAGTAGATTATTTTACCTTTTTATAAAAAAAATTTTTGGCTCAAGCAAGATTATTCTATAAATAATACAAAAATAATATTTTACGATAGTTTTATATTTATAGAATGTATATTTGATTTTTAACGAATGCACGAATCGATCAATTATTTCATTCGGCAAAGTCTAAAATTTGTGTATATTTTTACGTCACTTAGGACTGAAGCTGTAAAATTTTTAATTTTTTATTTGTTTAAAACACTTAAACAAATTTTAAAATACTTGATAAAATACTTGAATGAAGTACTTCACATCTTATTATGTAATTTTCAGTTTTGCAAGTGATTTAAAGAGGTACGGAATATAAAAGTAAATTCCTCTTAATAAGAAAAAAGTATTACTCAGATTTTTGATGCTCAACCCTTCCGTATTCTAAATGTCCGTGAAAAGAAGTGTGAACACAAAAGTGCCCTCGCAACAAAAGCTTCAAGAAATCTGTACAAGAAAACTTTAGCCACGTTGTTAAAGTTCCTTTACTGCATACCAAAGTAAAAGGCTTAAAATAAGATTTTCCACACTTTTCGAGCCTTTTCACTACGCGCACTCTCCCAATAAAAAAACAAACACAACCGGTACACGCTCTGCGTTGGCCCATAGGTCACAGCGACCTCGCGAATTCAATACGACAAAAGCTTCGTCGGCGCGGTGTCGAAAAAAAACAAAAGCTGAAAAGCGCGCAAAATTGAATACAGAAACTAGACAAGCGAAAAGCAATCGGGGCAGCAGAAGCGCTAATAGCTGCCGAGGGCGCCCGTTGACAAAGCTCACCGGAGAGAGAGAGAGAGAGAGAGAGAGAGAGAGAGAGAGAGCGCGCAGTGCAGTGCGGTCTAGGGCAGGCGAGCTTTGGCGCAAAGTATATACGGCTATCGGCCGGCGTGTGCAGTAAGTGCCCGAGAGCGCGTACGTGCCTTGCTCGGGCGAGAGCCCGCCGCCCCATCGGCAGTCGGCGCTTAATGGCTAGCCTGGCCGCTCTCCCCTCGGTCGTTCCGCGCTTATGAAACAAAGTGGTCGAGCATTAACTGTCCTCCTCGACTGGCAACCACCCCCGCTGAGAGAGAGAGAGAGAGAGCCCGCATCCGGCCACGTGCCGGTCTCTGCTGATGCACGCGCGCGTGCGAGCGCACAGACCCCTATACTTCCAATATATACGGGACTGCTCGCTTTGCTCCCGTTTTCGCTGGGTGCGGAGGCCGGAAAATTCGCCGCCGGCTGATTCTCGATTGGGACTGCGGACGCTCTCGGGGTTTTTGATATTTCGACGCGCGCGCTTCTGGCCGACGCTCCCCGCGGGGGAAGGAGGGAATTTTCTAATTTCGAAGAACGGGAGACGATCGTTTCTTCCGAGTTCATATCGTCAAGTATTTATGAGGGTTGCAATCATCACCAGTCTTTTTTTTCAGTTAGTTTGGCTTTTAGCTTTGAAAAATAATCGCGTATACAATTTTATCAAGGAGCGATTTATCTTGGCGAAAGCGATAATCAACGGAAATATCTCTCGAATACTTGTTTAATTGTTAGATTGTATACTATTGCAGATGAATCATAACGCAGCCCTCCTGGATTCCAATCACATCTTGGGTAAATGTTTGGTTACTGCTTGTACTGAATAACTATAACAGTTACAGTAATTGTAGAATCCGCACTGAACTTGTATCTGGTCAACTTTATTGCTTTACTGCTCTGACCATATGGACTTCCTGGAATACGATTTCTATCGAGATTTACTGACATTTATGGCAACACACTTTACGCATATAATATAAGCTATACATAAAGTGAAATAAACGCTACAGTTTTGCGTTCCATGCTATCATGAAATCAAATATTTTATTGTATTTTTTTCAGGTTTGCTGGAAATATACTAATAAAAAATAGATTGAAATTAATCTATATGCAAAGAGAGTGCATTGCTATAAATTTGGTATTTCATCATTGCTTTAAATGAACTTTCTTTAAAGAGATGAAAATAATTCGTGATACAATTTCCAATAAAAATCTTTATATGTATACGGTTCTATAATTTTTTTTCGTGACCCCCGGCTTCTTATCGGCCGAAGCAATTAAAAATTTATTCGAGCGCATTACGCAGCGAACTTACGAACACTTCATTATTTTAAAATCGACAAAGACTCGTAAAACATCTCTCCGTTCAAGATTGTATTGAACTATAAAATGCGAACGAGGGAGAAAAAAATACCCCCAGATTCGGCTTCGTTTCCGCCTCGGTTCTCAAACCAAATCTACGAAACTTTGATCAATCCCCGCCGTAAAAAAAGCCTGTAAAATCGTACCAATTTAGTTAATTATCGTTATTACGGAGACCCTTATATTTCCCTCGCCACTCTCTTTTACGCCAACGTAAGCGTCTTTTTTTTCTCCTATAAAGCAGTAGTGCCGCTCGAGTTATCAGAGCGTTTCGTTCTTTATCTCCCTGGATCGGCATCGAGTTCGCTGGTTTCTAACCATTAACGGGATCCCTCCTCTCTCCTCTTCGATATCGCGTCGACGTGTATATACGTATGTATACACAAACACGCGGCGCAGTGCATCGAAACCCATCCGAAGATGTAGAGATAACGAACAAAAAAAATTAGGTCAAAGTACTGACGAAACTGAAGCGTGTAGCGTACGAACGAAAACGCGGACGGGCGAGCTCAGCCTCCATCTGCCGCCGTCCAAGTTGCCTCTCTGAAAAACGAACGAATGGAGCGCGCGAATGTACGTACAGCAGCGTTCGAACGGGACGCGGAGGAAAGAACAAACGGGCAAATCGTCCCTATCCGCATTCATAAGCGTTGGCATTTCAGCGATTATTATTTGCGTTAGAATTTTTTTGAGAGTTTATCTCCGGGGTGCATCGAGAATCTGCCCGAATCCACGTGAATCCACGTCGGGTACGTGAGTTTAGTTTTTTAAGAATTTGGTATTTAATTTTCGTACTTGAATAGCTTCTTAAAATTCTAAATTCATTGAGAAATTTTACTCGCTTGATAACGTATAAAGTAGATCTTTCTCTTTTGGTTTCTCAATCCCACACTTTTATTACGTATAATATTTTTCCAGACAAAGTATTACCACTGATGACAAAGTAAAGTATTTTCGAATTAGAAAACCATTAGCTTCCGCCCAGTCGGTCTAATGCTGATGAAAAGTCGAAAGCCGCGCAGAAAGAATTTGCAAGCAAAACAGTCTGCTTATTATTCCATACGGATCCTGGTTATTTCAACGGGGAGCAAACAGTTTACCTTAACAGTTTTGTTCGAGGTAGCTCGAAGGTAAAACTCAAACGCACCTCAGACTCCGAAGCGCGCCAAAAGTGGAGAAGAACGAAGCTCTCGCTCGTTTGTATATACACCTACATTCGAGTCGAGGTCGATTCAAGTTTTAATACGTATGCCCGCGGGGAGGGGCGGCGCTAACATTTCCTCGCGGAAAATGCCGGTTTTCCAGGTTGACGGGGCCTTACTTGAAATTCCGGCAGCCATTCGGCGCTTTCAAAGGCGGCGTCGCGCGCTCTGGTGGTTTATTCAATCCCTGCGCGCTCTCTTTCTGCACGGGGGCTAGTCGTCGGTGCGCGAGCGTCTTTGTTCCCGGTCGGGCGCGCTGGGCTCCGAGATATAAAGACCTTTCATTTGCGCCGGGCGCCAACGCGGCGACGTTCCACGAACCTCCCGGCCATCCGCGAGGTTTGCCGGGTTTGCCTTTTTTTTTGTAGGCGCACCGCGAACGGGGAGAAGGGCGGGGAGAAAATTGTTTTACACGTCCTATACTCTTTTGTTTTCGTTGAGCTTTCGACTGTTTTTTTTTTTGCGAGAGTTTTATTTGCCGCGGCGCCAATTTGTTTGTGAGTTTGCAAATATAATACGTACTTCGGGGAGCTTTTAGAAACTCATTTGCTGTAGCCAAGGAATGAAGAAGTTGTTGTTTTAGGAGATTAAATTATTTGCGTTTAAAAGCTCGCTTTTCGCTCGCTTTTATATCGAACGGCATGGAAAATTTCCTCTTACCAGTTGATTGTAACAGTTTGACAAGATCATTTATAAAGGGAATCTAATTTTTAAATTCTGCATGTCTTAAAAGAAATTAAATAATAGTTTTTCGGCATTGGCACGTATTAAAATAATTTTAACGTTCAGTAAAACCGGATTAATCACTATTAAGAGAGTAATTTGAAGAGATAAAAAAAAAACAAAAATATTAAAAAAAATTAATTTCACGTTGAGCGTATATAAATAATGTCAAGTGGAGTAATCCAGTTTTAATGAACAGCACTTTTCCATGTAAAGTGCATCGCTGAGTCACTTCTGAATTTTTTAGCTCTTAATCTTTTTTACCATTCGGATTTTGCAAGATTAGCAAAATCCAAACGCACTTCATCCGTAATATATAGTTTTTTAAGGTTATGAATGCAAGTTTTATTTATAATTTAGTTTTAATTATTTAGCTTTAAATAGTTAAATATGAAAATTCAATTTAAAAAAACCAAACTTAGTGAATGTGGTGGATCGTCGCGCTCAATTCTTACAGACCAATCAAAATCTGTTCTGTTCTGTTTATTCTTTTGGCTTTGGTCTCCTATCTGGAGACCGAGTTGCCACCATTCATGTTTTATTGCCCAGGGGGACTTAACTTTTTTAATTTTTTTGAGGAGGGCGAAGTTCTCGTGCAGGCTTGTAAATGCTGAGTGTGGGTACTCCTCCCACAGCCAGGCGCAGAACAGGCGCATCGATGGCCTCAAGCCACTCCCCGGACCTCTCGATTCGATCTCAGCCATCGAAAATTCCGGATTCTCTTTTGAGAAAAAGCCTCCGAAAAATTCAAGCTGACCGGGGATTCGAACCAGCGCCCCGATCGGAAAAAGACTTGGGTCGTTGACGAGGGCCTTCTCGGGAGCCCTAAAATCATTATGCGGCCCTGTGATGGCGCCGTGACGGTGTTTTTCAAAGGGCCTTAATTTCTACCCGCACTTTAACCGAAACATAAGGAACTTATAAGGACCTCCCAGGGCAAGCCTTAAATTTTAATTTTACAGATTCGGTTAATGTTAATAATTTATAGACAGATGATTTATATTACTCCTATATAACTAGATTAAACAAATTGACATTAATCAAAATGTAAATAAAACTGTTAACTTTTTTATTTATTGCTCAGAATTGTTATACTTTTTTAAACTTTCCACGTTCTTCTAGATTTTCATTTGAATTGGTTTTCAAAGAAACTTCCGTTGCATACATCGTATCATCGCAATCATCATTATTAATCGTATTTACAGAATTTTCTAAACTGTTTTGTGCTAACTTTATTTTAGTAGTTGTTCTAAAATTTGAACTTCTTAATTTTTAATTAAACTTTTATTTAATTTTTTGAACATTTTTATTCGCCTAAAAAAATTTATATTAAAAGTATTTTTAAACAAATAAAAAATAATTTAAATTTACCAAAATTTCAAAACAAAAATAAGTTGATAAATTTTTTGATTTTTATAAAGTTGGATAACTATAAAACGAAATACTAAGACGTATGTTATTAGATTGACTAAACTTGGAAGACTGAAACGAAATACCAAAAAAATACGAAAACAAGGCGTATATTATCAGATTTAAGTATTATCAATTTAAGTAACATCAGTTAACTACAATTATAAACTTCTTATAACATTGTAAGCTTAACCTGCGGGCCAGATTAGGACCATATTTGTTTTCTTTTTAATTCGTAAGGTACTGCGAAGGCAATACCGTGGTTAGCCCTACGTCTGGCTTGCCATTGAGTGCCAGGCGTAAAAACCGTTACGCGCCTTACTCGGGGCCTTCTAGTTGATGGCAAGAGTCTCACCGCCTGAGCCAACCACCGCTCTACCAATCAAAATCAATGAACGTTTCCGTTTTCTTTCGTTTCGTTATATTTCTCCTTTACGATTAAACAGCCAATGATAGTCAGTTTTTAGAGATTAGCAGCAGCACCACCATTAACCAATCACATTTTTCGATTCGCCAGAATCGGCCAATGCAATTTCGACTTCAACTTTTCTTCATCACTTTTTTAAGAGAGGAATGTAAAAATAAAAATACGGAATATTTGATCTTAATTAATTATTATAATTATTGTGCAGATATTTCAAGTTTTTCAAATACGGTAAATTATTTTTAATTTTGAGAACTAAAATTTTTAACTGAAGGGGATTTTCACGATTTTACAGCATAGCCATTTACGTCATCTACGTGTATCTTTAATGTAAAACGTCAACACCACCTCGCTTCAGATTTTTCAACCTTTAGTTCGAATTTTTGTTTCACGTAATTTATTTCATTATACCTTTCCTTTTCATATTATTCCATCGCGAAAAATATAACTCTTTAATTATGATCATAAATTTTTACTCCGAATTTTTATCCCCTTATGGAGCATCAAACAGATTCCTTTTGCATTTTTTACCGAAGGCTCAAAATCAAATTGCTAAAAGCTGCAAATCTTTCAATGTGGTTTATAAACTTAAGTATACTGCAAAGAGCGTAAACTTTTTCTCCTTGATTTTGACGCAAGAGTTGACGACTAAAGTTTCGCATTATTATACTCAAACAGAATTTAATTAAAAGTTTTAATTTATTTTAAAACTATTTTAATGCACAACTAACCTTTAATACGGCGTTGTTGAATTTTAGATTTTCCCTCGATAACAATTTAAAGAGAAGCCGCTCATCCTGCAAACAAAAAGAAAGGAGGGGGTAAGCATAAAATATTTCAATCTGTTTTAAATAGAACGCAACGAATTCTATTACATAAATATATAGATATCTCCTGCATTCTAATTCCATCGCAGGTGTTAATTAAATCGCCTGCAAGGCTGCGCTTCTCCCTTACAAAGGACAGCGCGCAGCGGGGGTAAAGAAGCTCTTATCCGTACACACATATATACAGACGGTCGAGCAACCAGAAAAGCTAGCACTTTATCTTCAAGTTAGCGCTTCCTGCACTCGCGTCTCTTTTCCAATTTTCTCCGGGGAATAGTCGTGCGCGCCTCTCTTAACACGCACAAGAGCGACCGCTTACAAACCTCCCCTTCTCCTCTTCCTCCAATTAATTAGCATACTCTCGGAAACATTTTCTCGCCTGGCGACGCCCGCGAAATTCGAGCGGTCTAAATATCCCCAAACGAAATCCTGGGGACTCCGGGCGATCAACTTGGATCGTTCGAAAAGTTGAAAGCTCCGTTGCGTCGAGGTGTTAATTACATAGTGATAATAAAGTAGGAGAGCTATAGACTTTTCCATAATAATTAAACGTAAAATAAGGGGAACTCAAATAATCCTAATAAAAATTCGACTATGAACGAAGCTAAATTTTTCGCTCTCAGCTATTCATTAGGATGTAGAGTTCTAAGAGGCGCAAACAACTCAGAAGAATCACAAGTAACTCGTGTACAATATAATTTCCCTGAATTTAAAAGAAAAACGTTAAGTCTGATGCATTTCTTATCTCCGTCGCTCGTGATATTTATAATTTCGAGAAAGTTTTCAGGGATCACATACGTTAATGAGTTCGCGTAACATGTTTTTGCTTTTTAAAAATAAATTAAACGGTAAGAAATTTAAGGGTTTTTCGGTACTACTCCGCCGGAAAAATTGATATGCCGGTCTTGCACATTTGTTTTTTTCGCGAATCCGCTTATTTTTACTTTTAAAATGGACAGATACAGCTTCATAAAAAAGGCCAAACGCGAACACGAACCGGGATAGCTATATTAACATGCATATATAACCTCTACCGAAATGATGTATATTGTTCGTAATCGGAAAATATAAACAAAAGCTCTCAGCGTGGTAGGTATGCGCGACGAAATAAACGGAAAAAATTCCCGCTTATTCATCGCGCATTCGTACACGCGCACAGGGAGCGAGTAATTGTTCGGGTAAGCGCGCGAGCTTTCGCTCTAAAGTACCTCATATTTTTGCGGCGCTAATGCCCCTAACCCCCCGTCCGCCCGGATGTAATATTTCAATTGGAATAATAGGCGCTGATTATTCGGCCACTCATCTTCGTTAAACGGCCTGTCAACTACACAACGAGCGGCGCGCGATGTCGAACTCCCTCTGATTTTTATCCGCAAACACGAGCTTTCATTAAATGGCGCGGAGTCGTCGGCGAGCGCAGCCGGAGCCGAGCGGATTATCAAAACGGACATAGCCCAGCGGCACGCTGAAAAGTTTCGCGCTGCGATGGAATTTATTATCAACCGGAGCGCTTCGCTGTTTACGTCTAGCGAAATATACTGTTAATGATTCTGGGAAATAACAATATGAACGGTGCCACGGATGAATACCTCATTTTTTATTTTGACGAATTAATTCTTTTTTTTTTTGACTTATAAACGACGGTTTATTTGATGAATAAAATTTTACAATAAAACTTGTTTCTGCGACAGCGGACTTCTCTAGCATTTATCAGTAATTTATATTAATAACTTTCTTTTCAATTACAATTATTAATCATCGTCAAACTTGCTCACTTCTTTCGGTCATTACTTTTTGTTAGAGGATAATATGTATAGTAAATAAACATAAAAACTTTTTAAAATTCTGTTTTTTTCATCATTCTCAAAATATAATTAAGGAGCACATAATGTATGAAAGTGATCAAATTAAGAAGCATTAATACAACTGCACTAATTTTTTTCCTAATACAAGAATTAAAAAAAAATGTCCGCTCGACAGAGAAGTCAAGCTTTTTTACCACGAGTCCAACTCTTTCAGGTACCTTTATGTAACTTTTTAAAATTTGGTCTTGGCGTCCGAAAAGAGAGGTCTAACTTAAACGGTTCCATCATTTCTCTCTAATCGACGTGGCATTTCCTTCAGCTGGGAAAGCTCCACGGGCTGAAGCTGCAGTTTAGGGGACAAAAGTCGGGTGCGAGCCACTCGAGTCCGAGGCTCTCGCACGGCTCGGCCGTAATTTTCTCCGCTCTCGTATTTTTCGTCGACGGCAAGGCCAACGAGCCTAACGCCGAGTGCACTGCCCTCCGACACGTCGCGCTTGTAAGTCGCAGTCGTTCCCTCCGCCGTCGCCGCCGCCGCCGCCGCGAGGATATTCATAGAAGACTCGAGCTTCATGGAACTCACGTGCTATTCGTGGTTTCCCCCCATAAAGGTATATATAGGCGGAGGAAACGCCGCCGCCTCCTAGTCTTGGAGTCTCTATTTTTAAACCGTCGCAGGGCCGCGCGCCGTGCAAAAAGGCGGCGGTTCCCCCCCTTTATTTATAGGCCTTTTAGAGACCGCCGGCAAGTGGAATCCCGAGATTTCCAGGGCCGGATTTTCGGCCGAGCGAGATTCTGGGCGAGAGAGCTGGACTGCCGAGCGGAGGGAAGCTTTAATAGGCGCGGGAGAGACACGCGCTCGATTGAGCGCGACGGGAAAAGTCTATAATAAGAGACCGTACGGCGTGATTTCGCAAACAAACAGCGAAAGTTGCGCGGCCGGGTAAATAACTTGCTCGGAAGAGAACTTACTCCGTAGGCCTGGGCGAAATTTCGGCAAAGTTCCGTAATCCGCCGAGTCAAGAGAGCAAGTTCTCGGGAGACGCGACGGCGCGTACGCGAAGGCGTAATCATCGGCTCGCCGGAAAAGTTGCGACTCTTGGCCAACGTGCTCGTGTTTGACTTGTCCGGGTGTGTACGTAAAGCTTCTTAATTTTTTAGAAAGAAAGACGTGCAAACGAGCGGGCAATTAGGCTGATTTGGTTCAACGATTAAAAATAACTTTAGCACTTCTGACATTAGTTTAAAAAGAAGGCTTATATGTGTATTTAAGAAAGCGAAAACAAAATAAAACACTTAAATCTTAATTTTTTCACATGATAATCCGTACTGCTCTGTTCCCGCGATATCGGCCGAAAGCCCTTCTTCCGCACCCCAGCGTACATCGCTGAAGTCGACGATGAAATTTCATCGTAGGAGCTCGAAGCTCGAGATAAAAGAAAGCGCTCCGGGCTCCCCAATTTAGTAGCGTCAACTTCAATCCAACAAGTCGGGCCCGTCAAATTCTTCACCCGAGTCGCGTGCTTCCGGCTCTGTTTTAAAACGGCGAAAGATTTACGGTCGGCCGAGAAAACAAGCGCGCGTCCGCGTAAATATCGTCCCGTAAAACTTACTCCCCCAGAATTTGGCCGAGCTCTATAGCCGTCCCCGCGTCTAATCCCCCGGTTGTCGCTTTATTCTCGCGGCACATAACGTGTCCGCCTTTGCAAAGTTTCGTTCTCTCGGTGTGCCTACTCGGTTGTCTCTCCGGCACGAGACGGCGTTTCGCCGAATTCCCGCAGTGTAGCGGGACGACTGATTTCCGTCCGAGAGCGAGAGAGAGAGATGAATTTCGGGGCCAGAAGCGTGCGCCGCACGTGCACGGCGTCCGTAATAGGCGGGAGAGGGAGAGGGAGCAAGTTCGCCGGAGTACTTGGATGCGAGCGACGGCTCGGAGTGTGCCAGACGCGAGGAGATGTATTCTTACGCCGGCGAGTTTGCCGTGAGGAAGGTTAACGCTATTCGCGCTTGATGCTATCGCCGGTAAGACGAAGGATCTCCGTTGGAAATCCCAGGGATACCCGAGATATTAATTGGGCTTGAGTTTGAAACTTCCGATTCTAGGTGGACGCCGCGCAACTGCTACTCATTTTCTTTGGCTTTAATCGTAATGTCAAATTTTAATTAATGTAATAAATAGCTGTTCTCTTTGTCCTTTAATTAAATGTTAGGAATGCATTTTATTAAATTAAACGTTGCGATTGTATTTTATTAATAAAAAGCAATAATAAAGTAGTTCGAGCTCGATAATATTTACAATGAATTTTTGAAAATTCTGGGTCCATAATCGAAAACTTGGTAATCGTGTGAAAAGTTTTCGTGTTTAGTTAATAAATTTTGTGTATAATGAAGAAGGAAACAGAGAAAGGGGAAGAGTTCATTAGGGCTGCCGTTCCATCTAAAAATAGGTTTTACGATTTCCACGAGCAGCAAATATCTTCCAGCGCGTTAAGCATTTAGTCTTTAATTTGTACCCCATGTTTATTGTGCTTTGCAGCTTTCGTTAAAACAAATTTATTAATAATCTAAAGTTTCGGCAGTAAAATTTACGGCCGAAGATCATGCGGGGAAAGAGTTAAACTTTACATCTCTAAATTTCTGGCGGCTTATCCGCGACGTATAACGATTTTCAATTGCCACAACAAAAATCGAACAGTCTCAGGAATTGATCAATTTGGAAGCGTTCCAAGCGATTTTATCGGTAAATGGATTTTATTGCCCGAAGCTGCTATCTTTTTCGCACTAATGCGGAGATTTTTATATTCCCCCGTATTTATGTTCGCGCGACTCGTTAAAGTTATTTTCAGGAGCTCGCTCGCCGCTCCTCCGGTTAAAAATAGCCGACGTGTTCGTATACACGGCATCCTTGATTAAATCAAATAATTCCGCGATAAAAATCAAATAAGCCGCGTAATCATTTACCGAAAGCAAAAAAGGAGAAGCGGCAAAAAAAAAAGTGGTTCGACCGCGCACTCGAAGTATGGGGATATTAAAATTTTTCTGGAACATGCCATCGCCGTCCGGGGCGTCGTCGAGCGTCCGTCCTCGTAGGCGGTAAAAATATTCTCACGCACGCTTACGACATTCTTCCGCGAGAGTCATACTTTAAGGAAGTTTTTCGTTTTTTCGGGCGAGGAAACTTGTTTTCCTCCCCGCGCGCACATTTAAGTCGCGGTGGCTGCTCGTAATACCTCGCGAGCTCGGCTGATATCGCGGGGCTGGTTGAGGGTGGGGGGGATGTACTCGGGGCAAAGTAAACTTGTTAACTGCTGTTGCAAGGCCGGGAGCCAAGCAGAAAGGGAGCGAGAGAGAGAGAGAGGATCATTCTCATAGCGACTACTGCTATTGGGCTGGCTGGGAGGATAGGGAAGAAGGCGCGCGATAGTTGAGAAGTTAAGCAAAGAAAAAATTGAGTTCTCTTACTTTGCTTTACTTCCCACCTCAACACGACCCAAGTTAGTTTAGCACGCTTCGTATAACATTCGCTTTTTCTTTGGATGCAGGCGGCTCTCGCCGGTTGATGGGGGACGCAAAAAACCAGAGCGAAATGCCGTGGCGAGAGGGGGGGGCGGACTTTAATGAAATTTCTTTCTGCCGCTCTGGCTTCTTAATTGAGTCGCGTAATAACGCATATATTTGTAATTTCGCTGGCTTCTTCGTTAACGAGTCAGGGAGCAAATGATTATTCGCTTCTTTTAATCGTCTTCGTCACGTTGCATATTATATCGTCATTATGTAGATCGCCTTCATTAATTTGTTACCCCATTTTAATTTGCATGAATAACGGTAGAGATACAAAATTTTTGTTATTATATTTAAGCCCTTGTATTTTGTATTTGTATCATTATCATAGTAAAAATAAATTTATAATTAATAAATGCACCCGTTCTTCTATATGAAACATGTTGCGAGATAACAAAATTTTTACACAAAATAATAAACAAAACAATTATTTTTAAACTTGTAAATAAATTAATCGATACGTTTGACAAGTTTACTTAGGTATTTGGATAAATATTTACAAATTAAGTCGCGATCGTATATGAGTAATTGCATAGCAATTAATTTGGATGCTGATGATAGTAAATAGAGAAAATTACATTAAATACTGAATTTAATTTTCAGTATCAAGAATTAGATACATTAAACATTTGATGTTTGGAATTACGTATTCATTCTACATCATTAGATTAACAAAGCTAAATTTTACGCCCTCATTCTTCTGATCGGATTAAAAAAATCCTATAAACAAAATAACAGTCGCAACAGCGAAGTTGTCGCAGGTTTCCCCTTATTTAAATTACGCCGCGAGTGTATTCGAACCCTCGAAAAGCCGGCATTGGGGGATTTATAAGGGGACCCCATATAAAAGCGAATGGATTAGGACGCGAAATGAAATTAGTAGCCGCTCCGGTCCGTGCAGGACCGGCAAAGAAATTTCTGCCATATGCGAGGGCGCGAGGCCGTGTAAGAACATTCAATTAGCTCGATTGGTTAATTGAGTTTATCGGGCAATGGTCGCGCGGACAATTGTCCGGGAATTCCCGCTTCTTTCGGCCGCCGAGACAAAGAGACGACATTGAAAAAAAAAGAGAGAGTAACAAGTCCAACCGAGCAAAAAATGAATTCCGCGCGAATTGAAACTCCGAGTACAGGGAGTGTGTGTGTGTGTGTGTGTGTGTGTATGTGAATGTATTCTCGCTGCCTCGATGTGACTCACCGATCAGCCGCCGTGTCACCTCCTCTCGAAATTTCAATTGCACATTCGATACGCTCTTAGCCGCGGTGTTCCAACGTTTTTCCGTTTTGTCCTGGCCAGAAATTTATGTTAAACTATTCCTGAGTCCGAGCGCCGGAGTTGCTGAAATTTGTAAGGGAGGTGGAAAAGAAAACGGACTTTAGACTATTACTGGACGAGCCGTCGATTAGCCGGGAATTCCATTTATGGGCGGAGGAAAAATGATCGAGCCTGCGTAAAGCTCGTTCTGTAAAAATATTATTTTAAACGCGTGAAAGCTTCTATTTTTCGCCTGCATTAAGAAACGCGGACGGCCCTTCAGCCAATATTTATCCTCTTGAAATTTAATATTTCAGAATAAACTTTGAATTTAAATTTAAGGCCTAATTAAAACGTACATTCCAAATTCGAGTTATTGTAGATTTATTATTTCATTCAAAAATTTATTAATACTAAAATTTGATTGATATAAGCATAATTAATTGAAATAATATTAAAAAGCATAATAAATAAAATAAAATATATAACAGTAACGAATCGATATCGAGGTAATAATGAACGAAAATGTACAATATATCCCTGGTAGAGATAGTAGTATCAAAAATGGCCAGGAAAGTATAAAATAGGTATGTTTAATTCCTAGTTACTAACTTT
>UCOL01003978.1:0-16433 GCA_900474335.1 Ormyrus nitidulus
TTGGGCGCGGTTAGTACTTGGATGGGTGACCGCTTGGGAATCCCGCGTGCTGTTGGTATTCTTTTTTGCACTTTTTCATTCCATTATTTTTTTAGGCGCTTTTTCGTTCTTTAATGTAGCATAAGTAAGCCATTTTTTGTTACTAGTTAATTTTTTAATGGTTTATTTCGAGTAAACTTTCTATTTAATTATAATCTTTTACAACATTTAGTTTGTTCAGGCATTCACAACTGCACAGCATGCTTGTCGAATTCAGATCAGATCTCAACGAGGCCCTATTTTCCTCCCGTTTGTGTTATACTCAATTTTGCGAAGCTCTGACTAAAGTCTTTCGTCAACAGCTAGATCACGCTGATCGCAATGGTTTCGATCCACCGACCTGCATACCGGGCAATCGCTCTCACCGTTGCACTGCTAATTCGCGTCACCGAATCATGCGACGAATTCTTTTCCTTCTTATTTTCGTTATTTTTTCTAATTATTTATTTTGTAAACAATTCTTAACAAATTCCCCATTCCTTCCCTCCCTTCTTCCCTTATTCAATGTTCCCTCGTAAAGCTATACTATGAACCAAATAGCTTATATCAGTTTGATAGAAATGATTCTAAAGCTTGCCGAATTACAACTTTTTAAATATATTTTATATTACCAGTTGTTTAAACATTTGAAACTCGATAAGCCTAATTAGAATCATTTTTATCAGATTTATTATTTTTTTATTTTATTTATTTTTGTTGTTAGATTACATCAATTAGTCTGTAAATTTTGAATTGATTGATGGGATTTTCATTTGTGCGAGAAAAGCGAGATTTTACTAAAAAGTGTGTTTTTTTTGTCGAGAAGAAACTAGGTTTATGAGCGGTACTTTATGTCATAAATGTATAATTGAAAACCTTAGAAATCGCACCAATTTCCAGGCTTTTTTTTATTGTGACAGATAAAATAGCAATCCGACATTTTTTATTGAAAACGATAATGTTCATTTTGGCTCTGAAGTTAAATAACATAGAAATAAAAACAATAATTGTAGTAAAATTTTAAATATATAATATAGTAATTTTTTCGGATAATGCACGTTTGTCCCCGCATTATAAAAAAGTATAGTAATTTTTATTAGAACGTTTTTCTCCGTGTACTATACTACAATTTATATACAATAGTAACAACTAAACGAATTCGTCCCTGTTAAGCAACTTATGGGAACACAAATAGAACGAATTAAATAAGATTTTAAAAAACTAGACAAATTACCCGTTTATTTACTGTTAAATGCTGAAAATGAGAACGATTATCATAAGTGCTTATTCCGCGAAATGCCGAAATCAATGATTCTAAAAAAAAACGATATTATTATAAGCATAAATATTTGCGACATTTTTCAAAAATATTATACACCAAATAATATAATACCAGCAATGTTCTACTTCTGACTTTCAAAAAAAAAATCTGATGAACGTATTAAAAATAAGTGAAATATATAAAGATACAAAAAAATAGAAAAGCTGCAAAGTAGGGTTGTTTCCTCGCGTTCCCGAAAAGGATAATAAATCCCTCATCATGATTTCGAAGTGTACTCGGCTGGTTTTTATCTATCCGAGGCCTCGAGGATCCTCGACGAGAAGGATCAGCGTGCACAGGTTTCGTCTTAAAGTTAGCATGGAGCCACTGAGCTACCAGGGAATAGCACGAAAAGCCGCAAAAATTCAGCAAATTTGAAAACGTAAAACTAAGTAAAGGCAAGGGGTGGGATTGAATATTCGACAGTGGCGCTCTGAGCTTATAAAGTCCGGCGAAGCTTTACCAAGTGTGCAATCGCTTTCTAGCTCTACCGCGGAAAAGAGTGAAATTTTGAAAATAACGTTATTTCGAGCTCAAGGTAATATCGACGATGAAGAACTTGATAGTAATTTTGAGTTGCTGCGTTGCAGGAATTTATGCGGTGTGTATAATTTTGAAAATTTTCTATTTTTGTGATAATGTTCGGAGGATTTTATTCACTAACCAGGAGAGTATCACTTGTTTGGGTCACGGATTTTGTTCAAACTTTAGAATGTTTTCTAATTTTAAAATATGACGAAGCCGCGTCCGTTTGGCCTAATACTTGATTTTTCAAAAGTTATGTGCTCTTTTACTTCGCAGCTAATAACGGTACAGTATTTTAACTCCCGGCATTTGAAAGGTGAGATCAAATCCTATCGATTCAAAAAAAGACATCCAAAAATCGTTCAAAAGTTTGTTCAAAAGTTATAGCTAAATAAACATTTACAATAAAATTAAGCTAAAATTACATGAGAAGATTTATTTTTTAAAAGACGAATTTGCATTTTTCTAATATAAAAATTTTGTAGAATTTTTTAGATTAAATAATTCAATAAAGATCTTATTAACTGGACGTTTTTGATTGAGTTATAATTTAATGAAATATATTATTTGTACCAGTCTGCAGAAAGTGAATGTACGGCAGAAATAAACTTAGACAGAAATAAGATAGGTAAGAACTTGCTAATTACAACTATAAAATGCACTTCACCATTATCAACATTACTAATATTTGGCAGATCCGAAAAATCCTCCTACGGAAAAGATACACCAACTCACTTGTTGCATGTTTAGAAAGCATGCCGACGGTAAAGAAACTATAGAAGATTATTACAATTTGATAAAGGCTGGAGTTGATGATAGTAAGTATGAAGTTATATATAATTATAATTTAACAATAAGTCTCTAGGCATCTGATGGATAATATTTAAAATAATAAAATAAACGATGTATTACGTAGTAAGATATAGTTAATTTTATTATTTTAAATATCATTACTGTATTATTGTATTATAAATACTTCTTTTTCTGTATAACTATTTAATATTCGCACTTTATTACGTATTACACTTTTATATATTATTATTAATAAATTTACGATATTATTTGACTAATGATTATGTCTGCACTTATATATTTTTTAAAAATTTATTCAAAATTTTTACACCTTGAAAACAGCTATTTTATTTTACCGACAGCATTGATCATTAATACCCAAGAAATACTACGTTTAAGAATTATACGATTACGTTATTTTTCTTTCAGATTTTTCAAAAACACATAAAATTGACGAAACTCTTAGGAATCAGCTTAACGAAAAAATTGAGAACTGTAAAAAAATAGGTACGCATTTCAACAATTTCCATTGTGCTCTTTGAAATTCTAAATTATAATTTAATTATTTTCTCTGCAGCTGTTGACGCTTGTGGATTTGCGAGATGCTTGGATGTCTTGACCCCTCCATTTAAAACTTACGCGTTACTAACTGCACTTGCAAACGCAAATTAAGTAAAAAAAACTAAAAATTTGTTCGCTGGTCTCAAGAAATTAGAAGTCGAATAAAATATAATCAATACCAAATCTGTCTAGTTTCTATTAGAGAAAAGGATATTTATAAGTTAATAATAAAATGTTATATACTTTTACTATTCAATTTGTTTCAAATACTTTCACACGACAAGTTTTGAAAAATGCTAATAATATTAACTGTTAATTTTATGTTAATAAAATCAATTTTTAAAAACAATTTGCTAACTATGTTTTGAGTTTTTAAGATTGTTTTTAACTTTAAAAAGGGTTCTAATTTAAGACAGAAATTCCGCAAAGAAAATCAATAAAAAATATTTCGAACATCATACATTCGTCGCATATAAAACGCTGTTTTATGTATGAACACTGACCATTTAACTGATGGAATCGATCCTCTAAAAGTTAATGAAGACGTATTTAATATAAATTACACAGGCCAACAAATAATAAGCCCTGGGTCTTATAGACTAGACTACCATATCCGTATGTATTTTGATCTGTTAAACCCAAATATACTTTAGTTTTACTCCATTGCGTTAAGATTTTGAGATATTTTGATCTTTAAGAATTTTAAGATGTGCTTATTTTCAAAATAACATTTTTTATAGATTTCGTCGTCGATGTAGTTTAGTACCCCTCATCGCGTTTAATATGCATTTTGTATTAACTCAATACAATTTTTTTTCCTTCGAGATATAACAGTTTAAAATATAAAGTTCGAGTCTCAAAGGTACGCAAATACTCGAATGTGAAGTGGATTAAAAATTGGTTTGACTTAATATTGAATTATTACGGAAAAAAATAATTGAATTGGCGAGATTCGAAATCTAATTTGAAGGTCGCTAAAGGTACAATACAATGTTATGGAACAAATCTTTAAAAATGGTTTTACTACCTTGAAAATGAGCATATCTTAAAATTCTTAAAGATCAAGATATTTCAAAATCCTGACGTGATGGAGCAAAACTTTGGGTTTAGCAGATCAAAATACATAAAGATATATGGTAGTCTAGTCTATAGGACAAAGCACTTTTTAATTTTTGTGTGCCTGTATATTGAATATAACAGAGAATTTTTAATTGTCATCTTGATGGACTATAAAAAGCTTATTGACAGCTCTTTAAATTATTGTTTATAATAATATTCTTAATTTTTTACCTAATATATAATCAATAGCTAAAAACTTCGTTTTTAGTATTCGACAAACCTTTGTTTAACGAAGGCACGAGAAGTTAATAAACATCAAATCTCAAATAACCAGTGCATCGATGCACTTTCCCACATCACCGATAAAAAGCAAGAAATCCGCACGAACTGCAGATAGTAAGCCAAGAAGCGTGGCCCGTTATCTTCGACCAGCCGTATATAATCTAAGCGCCCGAAGTGAGTCTTGCTCAAGGCGCGATTGTAATCGAGAGCAGCCGAAATTCTGACTTCCGGGCCACTTCGGCGCGGTTGTTTATCGTGCCCGAGCCGCATAATCTTGACCAGCGGAAAGATTCTTTAATGCGGGCCGGTTCCCGCAGTCTTTGCTGCGCGCTTGAAGCTGCTGGAACACTGACCGAGTATTGACTATCGCCATGCGGAGTGCCTTGATAATCGTGACTTTTTGTATCTTTGCCGCTTACACAGTATGTGATTTGCTTTCTCCGCTTGTTTGTGTATTGCATAAAGTTATTATTAAGTTAAGAAAACAGAACTATTTTTACGGTCACTTTGCAATGATGTTTATTAATAGTAAAATGAAAAATTATACAGGGGATTGATATAATGTGACATTTTGTTTGTGTATTTAAAAAGTAAGAATATTTTCAATAGTTATTTACTCTTAAAGCTTCATTATTCTCGATATATATATACTTCTATATGTTGCACAGCGTCTCGAACGCAATATTTTGGTTCGTGATGTGACAAGAATTTATATGTATAAAGTTGAATGTTGTAATGAAATAACTTAAAGCTAATTGTAAGTGTACTATGTAATTTAATGTAGTAATTATAATTGCTATAATATTTAGTCATATTCATTATTTATGTCAAAAACAAAATAGGTTTTGCATGCAGAGGCACTCGAAGGGCAAGAATTTGAAAATTTTGTGATAGATACTTGTTTTAAGGAAAGCGGAATTAATATTAGTAAGGAAACCCTAAATATCTATATTAACTATTATGCATTTCATAAATGCCGTACTTATAATATCAAATTTTTTCAGCTCACTTTCAGACACTAAGAGACAAAGCTGCGAAAACAAATAGCCCTGAAGATGTAAGGGACTTGAAAGCGTACTACACCAATGATGTAGAAGCTTGCTTGATAGCCTGCTATTTCAAACATTACAACACCAATCCTTACGATTATATTCTCGAGAACATTCGTACGGGTACGTGATAATTGTATTGTATATTGTATACTTTATTTAATTACAAAAGAAACCGAATAGCCTTTCACGTTCTTTTCAGCACAAGAAAAGAAGGATCCAAACGCCCAAGTAGTACTGGACAAACTGCAAAGCTGCAAAGCTCAAGGTAGTACAATCAAAAATAAAGCAGTTCTCAAGGTACTCATCTGATTATCGAAAATAAATATTCAATTTGTTTTTAACGCAGGATTCACAGGTTGCGAGATGGTGAAGTGTTTCTCGCCGTGGGAAGAACCTTACAAGGGCTACATGTAGTCGAGTTTGTAACTGAGATAGATAGAGGTACAGATTTTGTATTCAAATTAAGAATTAGAAAAAGAATTTCACTATCAAGTTAAATGATAAGCTTTTCTCGTGGAAGCACAATTTTGTTATTACCACGCGAATCATATGAGATTGTAACTATTTCATTAGAATACTTTTTAAGCAACTGATAAACAGCGGCGATAAAAAGTACACTTTCGAGCGACAAAGGCACATTATCATTACACATGTACCGAACCCTACGACACCCAAAAACGAATAAAACCGAATTCACCACTATAAGACCTCCTTACTTACTACCCCGCCAAGCCAAAAATCAAATAGCTCACCCTGGCGATCTCGGATGGCACCTGAATCTTGCCCATGACGCCCGTGGAATCCATGCGCGAGGCCTCGTTGACGGTGTTGCCCCAGATGTCGAAGACCGGCTTCCTGGCGCCGATGACGCCGCCGACCAGCGGGCCGCAGCTGATGCCGACCCTCAGGTCGAAGTTGTTGAAGGAGTGGACGTTGACGTCCTCGAGCCGCTGGCGCATCGCCACCGCGTAGTCGACCAGCCGGCAGATGTGCTCCATGTCGTCGGTGCTCTTTGCCTGCGACGCGGGGATCGTTGAGTCGCCTTCGAGGCTGCTTGGGGGCGGGGGAGAGGGTAGGCGGCTTACGTTTCGGGAGGGGTTCAAGCCGGACGCCGCCATGTACGTTGCACCGACTGTCTTGATTTTCTCGATGCAGTGGAAGCGCCGCTCGTCCAGGAGCTCGTCGAAGTCGGCTGTTGGTAGGGAAATAATTGGTCAGTAAGTTGGTGGGTGTATGGTTTGTGGCTGGGAGGAATAACTTGCCGATAATCTCGTTTAGAAGTCGGATGCACTCCATGCCTTTGTTCACGTCTTCGGAATAGAATTCGGTGAAATTGGGCACGCTGGCGAACATCACTCCAACTTTGTCTCGTGATTGAGAATACAACTCCTGGTAGGTAATAATTTAATTTAAGAGCTGATACTTTTTGAGAAACATGAAGATGTAAAATTTACTATTTTTCATTGTACTCGAATTGTTACGAATGACTATCTGCTCTAATGCCATTTAAAAATTAGTAAATTTTGCTGTATTTTGTTTACAACTTCACTTTTCTCAGTGTAAAATAGACATAAAAATGACTACCTCGGACGGTCTCTCTTGGGACAAAAAGTGATGAGCGACATGATCGGGAAGTATATTCTTGAGCAGCTGCATGTTATTGTGCCTCGACTCTATCATATCCGACAGTTCGCGCTCGGCTTGCTGTTTCCATAAAAAGTCAAGCCTCGACGTCACCTCCACCAAGCGGCCGTGATAAGTCACCATCACCAGGAATATCACAAGGAAGATGAGCATTTGCGCCGACAACGGTATCGACATTCTGAAAACAAAAAGTTCCAGACAGAGCCTCACTCGCGCGGCATTTCCATCTCTAAAGTGAGCCACTCACGGATCCTGATCCTCCTCCACCTTCGAGAACCTGTCCTTGGCCACGACCAGGATGAGAATCGCGTAAACGAGGACGATCATCGTGGCCAGGGCGGTCTTCACCAGGTAGTAGAGCTTGAGGGCGGATGCGAGAGCGATCAGGCAGAGGATCCAGGTGAAGACGATGTACTCGGGCCGCAGACACTGCACCTCCTCGAGCAGCTTGCCGTCCAGCGGCGTGTCCAGCAGCAGCCGGGAGTCCTCCTCGACCGTGGAGAGGATCTTTCGCGAGGCCATCGAGTTCAGGGCCTCGACCTCGTGGTGATGCTGGTGGCGCTTGCGGTGCACCTTGCGGTGGTGACGCGCGCGAGGCTCGCTGCCGTAGTGCCTCTCGAAACCGTAGAACCTAAAATTTTTAATAAAACTGTGAAAGAAAACTGGAAAAAAACGATCCTTTTCATGTCAGAGGAATTCTTCTCAATGTTCGAGTGAGATAAATTCCTATTTATTAAAAATGATTTTGTTTGTTACAAATATATTTCCTTTCCTGACAAAATAACGGGTTTTTCCATTATATAGAAATGTATTTATAACATCAAACAGAATCCTTTCCTTATAAATAAATGCTCCTCTTAGTCGTGTTTTTCTACGCTGTATTAAATTATTGAATTAGTAAAAGGAGAAAGCTGTCCTTCTCAAACCCACCTGAAAAACTCGCGATGCCTCCTGGGTCTCTCAAGACCCTCGGTGAGTTTAGTTTCAGTGTCGTTCTGCTTCTCCTCGGTCGCGTCTTCCTCCTCGGCCGCGTCGTCCCGCAGCGCGGCTTCGAGGAAACTCAGTATTAGTCTATCCAGACCTCGGGAGCTCGGCATCGGATCTGTCGGAGGCGACGAAGCCGGTGTGGGAGGTTCGTGCTGCTGGAAGGCCAGCGGTTGCGTTGTCATCTGAAAATCGTTTATTTTTTCGCAATATGCACTCTATGATTGCTAGATTGTATAGTAAATTTTAATTAAAACCGTTTGTCACAATATTTATGAATTAATTAAAGCACAAACTTATAAGAAAAGCACCTAAATCTCTGTCTTTAATAACAATCCTTTTTAATCACAAATAAAAACAATTTAATTTATCCAAAATATTTTCCCTAATTAATATTAACTCCTCTAAAGCCGCAGTCCCAAGCTCTTAATGCCCCTCGAATACATTTTCAACGAAATCCCAACCTCGCCGCAGTTCAAGTAACTCTCAACGCCACAAAATTCAAGTGCATTTACCACCGGGCAGGCGATCGCGCCAATGATAGAGGTCAGCGCCATGAGGCTGATAACCCCGCAGATGAAGAACGTCCGGTGCTGCTTATTGTGCACGAGCATCGACGAGGAGTGCTGCAGGAACGTCGGCAGGCTCTTGAACTCGTCGGCCATGACGAGTACCGAGGAGCCGACGAGCAGCAGCGTCGTCAGGGTCAGCGCCACCAGCAACACCGTGCAGCTGCAAATACGAGAGAAATTAATGTTTCTAGAGGTGGAAAAACATTTCTTATTCTCGACGTGAATATTCACTCACTCCGGCAGGATGATGGCTTGGCAGACCGCTATGAACAGCCAGATGACGAAGCAGCAGATCATGTTCGACTTGAACATATCCTCGCGAAGTTGACGGAACTGTAAAAATGCGAGATTGATTTATTTTCCAAGCCCCAATTAGAGATGCCTAAATCACAAATGTACCTTCGACTCGAGGCTTTCGTCGTTGTAGCGTAGAGTCCAGGCGTTGATGTTGGCCAGCCTCATGCGCTTGTTGCTGGCGGACTCGATCCCGCCGATGCCCTTCGTCGATTTCTCGGTGGCCGATCCCCGCGTCCCCTGCTCGCTCTTCGCCGACGCGGCGTCGTCCTCGAGATAGTCCGATTCCAGATTGCTCACGGAGGTTGCGCTGTTCAGCTGCAAGTGAAGGAATGTTTTACTGGGGAAGAAATCGGGCAGCGATCGAGGTGCTTCGTTTAGTCGATTGGAAATATCTCGTCATAACTCATTACTTCCCAAGCGACCATTGACCAAAAGAAGCAAAGTATAATTAACGTTTAGGCTGCCGCTTTGGTAACTCGTGTGCTTTGGTTTTACAATCGTCCACAACCAATTATTTAAAAATTTTAATTTTTTAAATTGAATAATTTTTTTAATTGATTCTGGGCCCCTGCCGGGATGGTAATTTTTGTGCATTCATACAAATCTGTAAACTCCGCACATCCTATTCGATATAAATATACGTTCATTGTTCGCAAAAAACAAAGTTAAAGAATCTTGCTCATTCAGAATATAAAGTCAGATTTGTCTAATTCTAAGCCCGCAATTGAATACGCAAAGAGACTCATACTATCGCTTGGATAAGCAATTTGTGTCAAAGGATCCGAAACAAATCAATCCCGCTGTACTAACGTTCTCGAACGGAATCTCGGGCGTCCAGTCGACGCCGATGTCGTCCTCGGCGGTCGGCTGCCCGGAATTGTTGGCATTGCCGACGACGTGCGCGGTCGCCGGGTTGCCGGTGGTCAGGGACGGTCCCATCTTGAAGCTCTTCTTCGTGCGGTTCATCGGGTTGTCGGACTGCTCGGCCGCGTCCTGCCAGATCTTCGGCCTCGAGGAGTAGCGCCGCCTCGAGCGCAGCGGCTCCACCTGCTTTATCAGGTACGTCACGACGTCCCGGTCCTTCAGGTAGTTGTCGCGCTCCGCGCCGTTACCAGGCTCCACCTCGTACACGTCGTTCAGGCACTTTAGCGTGTCCGCCGAGATGTGCACTCGTCTGCGGTTAAGAGCAAGGAGATTTAGGTGGATTTCGGGGGGGGGGTTGATTAATTTTGGTGAAATTTCTGTTTTGAAACTTGAGAATAGTCGGGGCCAGAGTGGTGAAGGAAGAATTAAGTATCACTGATTTTGATAGTTTTTTGTAGCACTTATTATTGATTAAATTATTTTCATTCTAACGATTTTAAATAAAAAGTAAACTTGAAATAATTGTTTACCATTCTTTTCCTTTATACTTTTTCAGTTAACTGAATTATTATATTTGTTTACTGAATTATACTTTTTTAGTTAACTAAAACAAACTCATAAAATCATAGAGCTTAAACTCCTGTGCACAAATTTAAAAATTCAAAAGCAATAATCGCTTTTACCAAGAATTTAAAACCCGCTCCGAAATCGATACCCTCGCTCATATCCCGAATAAGTGCTCCGGCCTCACCCGGGAATGCCGCCGCTCTCGAGATGATTGGCGAGCGTGACGTCGTACGACCAAACGTCGAACTGCCACTTCCTGAGCCCGAGCACGCCGCAGAGGACCGATCCGCTGTGTATGCCGATGCGCATGTTGAGGTCGACCTTGGTGGTGTACCGTACGTCGCGTATCGCCTTGATCATGTGCAGGCCCATCTCGACGCAGCAGTGAGCGTGATCGGACCGGGCTACCGGCAGCCCGCAGATGCAGTAGTAGCAGTCGCCGAGGAGCTTGATGCGCAGGCAGTGGTTCTCCGCGGAGAGCTTGTCGAACCGGGCGAACAGGTCGTTCAGCACCTTCACCAGCTCCTGGGCGCTGCACTGGCTCGCCAGGGCTGGAACGGGGGAGGGTTGATTTTTAGTAAGGGGGAGAGGAGGCGCGATTGATGGATTGGCTCACCTGTGAATCCCTTTATGTCCGCGAAGAGGATGCTGACGTTCTCGTAGCGGTGGATGTAGATCCTGTGAAACTGATTCGGGGTGAAGGAGATCGTGCCTCCCCGCGCGGTCTCTCGAGCTATGTCCCGGATCATTTCCTTGGCCACGAAGTCCGGCAAGACTGTACGAATCACGAGAGTAATTTCAGAAATAAACTGATCAATAATTACACTCAGAGAATTTTCGAGTAAAAATTACCCCCCTAAATTACGCTAATCGCAAGACAATGCGATTTTCGGGATAATATTTTATTTAAGATTTAGCCCCTTTTAGGATAAAATTTACTCGAAATTAGAGTAAATATTATTCTAAAAGGGGCTAAATCTTAAATAAAATATTGTCCTACGATTAACCTAATTTAGGGGGTAATTGTTACTCGAAAACTCTCTCCGTGTAGATTAGTACTGTGTATCACTCCCTTTTGAACAGCTGAAAAATCATCCATAAACATCCAATCTGCAACACTTTGTTCAAAGCTCAAAAATCAACCGCAACCTACTCAATCTCCCCTCACCGCCGGCATCGCCAAAAAACCGCCTCCCCCCGCAAAGATAATTAAAGAAAAAGCACCGCGCACGCAGTCGGTCTATTTTCGCGGACATATGTTCGCGCGGGATATGATCGATCGTCCGCTCGGCCTTTTTCGAAAAAAAAAAAAAAAATAAGGAGGCACACGACACGTAACACCGACCGGTGTGAGCCCCGACATAAAGCGGGGCTCACCTGTCGGGAGCGCAATCGACTGAGAATGTCCGGTGACCCTCTTGACACACGGCTGAGCAGGCTTGCACGGGCCAATAAGCGCGCGCGCGAGAGCGGCCTGTGTGCGCGGCTGCACGCGACGGCCTCTCTCTCTCTCTCTCTCTCTCTGTCTCTCTCCGATCGTCGCGTTTAATTTGCTTTGTTTCTTTATTTACCTGGTCTATTTATTCTTTGTTTCGTAATAAGTGCGGAGGCGGTTTCGGGGGAGAGGAGTTGGATGCTGGAATGACGGGGTGGCTTTTGGTGGGAGGAGGTTGCTTGGAGGTGTTCGTTGGGAGGTGTAAGGTGGAACAGGAGAAGTGTTCGATTGGAGTTAAAGTTGTGATATTTTGGGGTTGTGCATTAACGAGCAAGACTGAAGGCTTTGTGATATTGGGCTTCTGTTGAAATGTTTTAACAGACAATTTTAAATGTACACTGTTAAAAATAACATTAAGTTTAATGTACTTTTAATATACAATTGTACATTAAATTTAAGTTTTTTGAGAGTGAAATATGTATTAATGCACATTTCAACCCAATATTTCTCAATAATACATTAGATTTCATGCAAATCTACCATAAATTTGATTTTCTTTTCTTTCAAAACATTAGATTTAATGCAAATGCACTTGAAACTTCATCAATATTTGCATTATTAACACTTTCTGCGCGTCCATGAATAAAGCTTCATGTAAATTTGCATTAAATTTAATAAACTATTTTTAACAGTGTACATCTATAAAAATAGGATTTCGAATCACGTTTTGCCCTGCAATTTCGAAACTGAGCCCAACAATTAGTACTTTCTTAAAGCAAATTTCACAATTTTGAGCCCAACATACATTCCAAAACCATACTTTTACCGTTAAAAACAAAAAGCAGCGCAGAGAGCACCAATTAGCTCCATGATTATCCCCAGACTTCCTTTCCCCCGCGAGGTAACGACGGCCTCAGTCATCGCTCGCGAAACTCTCTTCCTCCCCGCATTCGCAGAGCTTTCTTACTCTCGGCATCGATTGGCTCCGGGTCACGTGGAGGGGTGCGAGCAAAAAAAGGAGTAAAAAAAAGGCACGGCCTCTCCGCGTACGCGTGTATAAATAAACCCATCGCCTCCCTTTATAAAGCCGACGGAGATGACAAT
Organism: Ormyrus nitidulus; assembly: GCA_900474335.1. Lineage (NCBI taxonomy): Eukaryota > Metazoa > Arthropoda > Insecta > Hymenoptera > Ormyridae > Ormyrus > Ormyrus nitidulus. The sequence goes on from UCOL01003978.1 coordinate 13,078, forward strand.
CATTGCCGCTGCAGCTTTTTAAGTGCCGCCGGTAATCAGATGCTTTCGAAGGTATTTTCGAGTTGAGAAAATGTTATTTAAAGCACGTAAATAAAGATCGCAGAAGAATTCCGTCTACAAAGCAAGATTCCTCAGCTTTCGGTCTACAAATTTACCGGACAGAAGCAGTTTCTCCTGGCGGTTGTTCTCGTTCTGCGTCCTCTGACGCGTCTCCATCGAGCGGTGCGTCTCGAGGAAGGCCTGCCGCTGGCCCCGATCCGTCAGGTACTTGGTGTACATGCCGGCGAGGTTCACCGCGAAGTACAGGAGCAGATTCGTCGCGACCATCCGGGACACGCACGTGACGTCCTGCAAACATTTCCGTGTTATTTGGCAGGCTGTTTGTTAATCCGCTGGCGGATAATTTTTTTTGCATAGAAAGTCGATGGAACCAGACTGATTATCTTTGCCGATGAGAAATATTTATTTTGGGACAGGAAAGACTTTGAAACTGATAAATCTTAAGCTACCAGTTCTGATTGGAATAATTGAGTGACAGCTGAAAAACAAATGATTTAAGGAAAAGTAAAGTTATAATAACAGAAAAAAACAAGCACGTAATCAGACATATTCTCAAAATATACGTCTGACTAACTCCGTCTATTTCTACTTCAGCGACGACAGATTAACACGCCGCCCACGTAAACACTAAAATATCAATCTCCAATACTCGAACCATTACCGTTAAAACAATTCCCTCTTGCCCATTAAAACAATAAAACCAAAATCCGCCCTCTCCGCCAGAAAAAAAGGAAGCCGTCCCCGAAGAAGAGGCTGCATAGAAGCAAGGACTGACCTCTCGGTGGCGATTGTCGTTGAGGAGCGTGACGACGGCTATCAACAGGTGTGTGAACGCAGTGCCGAAACCGGCGAGGACGCACCACCTCAGCGGCAGCGGCAGCATCGCGTACGGCGCGTACACCACGAACAGGATGTACCACATGAGCCGCTGCTGCGTCAGGAAGTTCAATCCGGCGACTATGAAACCTGACGAATGGAGAATTTTTTTTTTCACAATTGGGCTGATGGTAGAATTGGGAGCTTTGGTCGGTGATTTTTAGGGTTTGGTTTAGGTTCTTATAAAACTCAAAACGTTATTAATTTTTTATTAGCAAAATTGATAAGTATTGATTGAACATAAATTATTTATTTAGAAAAGTATACTCATATGGTAGAAACGTTAACGATTTTTTAATCAATTTATTGCACCACCTTTAACGAAATAATTGGTCAAGCTTACTATAACTTATTCACTACAGTTTTTTCTATTCTACCAGGATAATAAATTTTCTTTTTATCTGTAAACCGGACTATTCAAACTCAAATAACAAGGCTCAAAAGCGCGCATCTCAAACGAACAAAAACCCGCAGCTCTCTCTCACCGCGCAAAAAAAAACACCGCCAAAAAGAGCATCGAATCCACCTCGACCCGAAGGCAGAAGCCGCCAAGCCAATAACGAAGAAATCACATCGCGGCGGGGAAAAGGCGATAATCGTCGTATGCTCGCGATCGTTCATCGAGCGCGGCCCGAGGAGACAAAAGAAGGCCGAGAGCGACGCTCCAGCGAAGATCCATTCAATTAATCGGGCGGCAGCGGAGGCAGCCACGAGCGTCGCTCCGGCGAGCTTCGCGCCGCTCGACACAAAGTCCCCGCGCGCTTTTTCTCGCTGTAATGTATCGGCCCTCGTTCTTGTTTTTTTTTTTCAATTTGCTCGGGGAAAGAGTATATAGTAGACTTTGACGGGACGCAAAAGCGAACGGGAGCTTCGCTAAGAGTATCAATAGGAGTTTAATGGCGACCGAGAGAGAGAGAGAGAGCGCGCTCGAATATTTCATTACGATTCTTCGACGTGATTGCCATTAATCGGCCGGCCGAGCTATAAATAGTCAAGGTTTTAATTTCATACTCGATGCACTAACTGGACGAAAGCTGCGTTTCGACAACGAACTAATGTAATAATCGTGCGTCGACGCGCGCTCGTATAATGTTTGTGTAATAAAAAGGCCAAAAAGCCGGAATAAAAAAAGTATCCCCTTTTCTAAACAAAAAAAAGCCAACGGAACGGCGTTCCCCGCCTCCCTCCTCGGACAGTATAACTCAATTGCCCCTTCGGCGCGCGGCACATATCGAAAAAACGTCAAAGCGCCGTCGTGCATATTAGCCCGGAAAGCGGGCGAGCTTTTAAGCATACCCTGGCAGTTGATGAGGAGCCAGGTGAATATCGAGGCCCAGTAGAGGTAGTTGTTGGAGAAGCAGCGCCACCAGCCGAGGGCGCAGACGACGACGTTCGACAGCATGCAGCAGGCCGACCAGGCCAGGGACTCGACGAGGCCGTCCAAGTGATCGCCCCGACGCCACAGCCAGATCGTCATCAGGCAGATCTGGAGGAGAAATCGGTTGAGGAGGCTCGGTTATTGGGTGGGGCGATTTGTTGGTATTGAGAAAAGAATAAGTTAAATTTACAGTTTTGTGAGAAGTAAAACTTTGTTGGTACTTAAGTTTATATTTTTTGCATTTTTACGTTCTCGAAGAATAATATTAACATGTAACTTGAGAATTAATAAGTGGGCGTACGATAAAAGTTTCAAGTCGCGTTTTTAAATACACATTTTTTACGTCGTAATTTTTTTAAATTCAATTGCAAATGAATGTCAAAGACCCATTTTGCTTCGATTCTAACAATGTTGATTATAAGACAAATTAGTTGGGTCAGAATGTTGAAGAGTAATTATAGGTTATTAAGCCATTATCACGAAGCAATTAAGATCAATTAATGCATAAGCCAATTGTAATTCAGTCAAGTGAAGAGTAAAAGTTTACACTCTGACTTTTTAATACGTAATAAGGTTTATTACTTCTAAAAGATGAGTAACTAAATAATTTAGTTACCTTCAATCCTAAGTCGATAATATTTAGCATTATCAACGACTTTTGCCGCTGACGATTTGAATACTGCAGGTACGAGTTTTCTAGATGTTTGTTGTGAAAACTGTTTGTTAATGATGGACAAAATATTCCTTTATATTTTATGCCCTTCTTAAAAACATCTGAAAAAATGGATTAAGAAACTTTAAATAAAAAACGAACTCATTTTACATTTTATTTAAAAAACTAGCACCTTCTAAGCACGCTGCGCGCGCGCTAAATATTTTCTATGTTAGACTAAGATGCTTTTAATAAATAATATTTCTATATCATAACATTGAAATCCTTTTAATTTATTGGTTCGCTACAAATGAACTACGAAACATAGACTTCGGAAACCGTTTTGATTGGCAAATTGCACGTTCAAACGCGTAGGTTATGTTACTAACA
>UCOL01003979.1:0-16390 GCA_900474335.1 Ormyrus nitidulus
ACATCAATTTTAGCTAAAAAGTGCTCCATTTAAAATACACGTTAACCAGCCCAACTGGTTAATTTTCTACCAGGGTTCTAGTACAGAATTTTGCTCCGTGTATTATAGTCAAGAAGCTTGTAAAATTATTTTTTATAAACCTTTTGTGGTAGAGGAAAAATCGCTTTTAATAGATTTGTTTTAGATTATATTACTTTAGTAGCCCTGATGTATTCATATTATTACTTACATTTATTATATTTATAATTAAACTTTGTATATCACAGGAATCTTTTCGGGGCAAAAGAATTCATACAATATAATATTACCACACATCGAATTTCCTTTGGCTGCAGTATTCTCTACGATCTCTACTGGAAAATTTATACGTTTCATTCTACGCATAAAGAGTTGCCGAGAAAAAGCAATTCCACTGTACACCGACAGTTATAAGAACCCGAGCCATTTGCAGAATCGTTTAGACGCGAGTCTTGTGCTTAAATAACGATAGTCGGAGGCATAAAAAAATGTGAAAAGTGCGCTAACGCTTAATCGTCACTATCCATTGATCGGCGAGCAGTCGGATTCCCGGTAATGCGCCAGAGAGGAACTTCCGTTAGTTTTCCAGCTTGCAGGAATCTGAATAAGCTGAGCCTCTCCGCATACCGGTGTATTAAAGAGATAAGTTTATTAATTTTATTTGTTTCTTAATGCGCGCTTAGCGAGCTAACACAGTATTAAGCCCGTATCCCAGAATAAAGATTTATCAGACGAGTTGAATATGAGAATTTTGAAAGTTCAATCTTAAAAACTGCAATTTACGTACTGATTACATTTGCTGCAACGTTAAATTTCAAGTGCGAAACATTGTTGGCTTATTTTCCATTAGTGTACGGCTCTACCCATCTCACCGAGATATAGAAAAAGAAATAAAAATAAACACTAGTGTTTTCTTTGTGCGTCGATTTGGTGAAGGAATTCAATTTTTTTCTCTTTTTAGACTCGGAGAAATGAACCAAGCCTTATACCGATAAACCACCGATCGACTGATATCAACTAAATCAATTATTTCATCAGTCATCTTTTATTCACGCGAGCTAATAAACAAAAGTAAATTAGTAAATAACATTTAAAGCTTCTCTTCACTTAGCTGACGTATAATTAGAAATAAATTAAGTTGATAGCTCACAATACCACACGCAGCATATAAACTCGAGGCAAATCGCAGCCTGCCCGATGAAGTTGTAACTTTCGCGGAGTACAATAAGCACCATAATACGAGATCCGAATAAACATAATATCCTCGGAAAAAGACATAATTTTTAAAGTGAAAGTAAAATTGAATGACACGAGCAATAAATTAAGTAGGCATACACGCGTCTCGCCCAAGCAAAACGCTCTCGCATACATTAGAATAATCCGCCGAGCTCAAGCTCTGAAAGCGCGGCCTCTCGAGCGACACCTCATTGTCTCTAATTCACTGCGCGCGTTATGTACACCCGAGCGCCTTACAGACGCGCGCACACAGCCTCACGCGAAACCTCGGCGATTGCGCCAACCTGCCCGACGGTCGTCCGGCCTCGTACGTACGCTTTTCCACATATCGGCTCGACACAGCCGTCGCGCGCTGCCCTCGCTGTCGGCGTAAATCATTGCAGCGCTCGCGCGCGCTCTCGTGCGGTATGCTCGCCACTTTAGAGGCCCATTTGTCCGCGCGGCGCGACTCTCCCCTACCCTCTCCCCCGTGCGGCTCGCGCGCACACACCCCATCGCCTCGCGCGCGCTCCGGATATAAATTATATCAACACCTCCGAAGCTAAGTCACGAGCACGCCGCGCCGGGAGATTCGCCCACGCGCCCGGATAAAGAGCGCACTCGTATAGATCTCTTGGCGAGAGAATGCAAAGCCGGGCCTCTCGCGACGCGTGTATGTGGGGGCTTCGATGCTGTGTATTCCTGTGTTTGCGGATTTGTGGAGAGGAGCGCGCGCGGTCTCTTCCTTTTGTTATCGCGGTTTTAAAGATAGAAGGATGTAGCGACGGCCGGCTGTGGAGCATTTTAGAGCGTCGCTCGCGATGTGTGTGTGTTGGAAAATTTGAATAAACGTTATCTACGGTTATTGGCGCGACTTTTTTTTTTACTTCCGTTTGTAAAATATAGCGTTTTGACAAATAATTGTGATTTCTCTATAAAATTTATATGTCGGGTATATTTACCGCGAAAATATAAATTCTTAATTAGAAAGCTAAACTTGAATAAATTTTTCTAGTTCATTAAGTGGTATTTTATAGTCGATCGCTTTTTTACAATCATTAAAGTGATTTTTTCGTGAAACAAAAAATTTCCATATTTATACACACCGCTTGGCATAATTTTTATAGATTTTTTATGGACTTCTGATTCGACTTCGTGCACTTATTACAGTCCCACGCGTACACGCTTCCGCGAACGGTGATTTTTATTCCTGCCTTGTACACCTGTTTTATTTCCTTCGCGCGAATAACTGAACAGCTTTATAAGAAGAATATGAAATTTCGAACACTTTTATAAAAGCTAAATAAATAAGTTTGTTTCTACGAATTATGGTTGACGGATATATTATAAATTCACATTACCGATTTTCGAATTTAGCAATATTTTGTTTAGGCGAAAATTTTATGGTATTGTCGTTACTGCATATTGACATTTTTTAAAACGTGTATACACAACGATAAGACATGTACAACAAGATAACTAACGGATATTATTGACAGTATATTAGTAACAAGTTGTATATTATTCATTAAAATATTTATTTTTTGTGAATAATTGAGTCCGATAAAAAAAATAACTTTATTTTTTTAATCTATTTTATTCACGCTTAAAGTCTTGATAATAAAAAAATACCTAATTTTTAGATGAAGGTAAAACTCTTATTTGGGCCCTATTCCTATCGATTTCATAAGATCAACGCGACCCGCTTACTGAATGCAATATGATCAAAGAATATTGTAAAATCAAATCATTTTTTGTATTCAATAGAATGATATAATTAGTAAAAAAAAGGAACGCAATAGTATCCCAATTCTAGTTTCATTTTCCCCGGTCAATGGTGCCGATAAGATTATTTTAGTCCAGCGCGTTAAATGACTGTCCCGCTGGCAGTACAAGTTACAGGCAGATTAAGCACCAGCCTAGGACGCGGCTCGCTGAGATATTAAGATACTTTGTACAGTTGCGAGCCGAGGACGTTTAAGTCGCCGCCGCGGCCCGACGAGGTGTACGTCGGTATATTTACAAATTGCGCGCGGCGCTTTTTGTGGACGGGGCAGCGCGCTGTCGGCGATCGATTGCCCGCCGCATAATACCGGAATGTTCGACGAAGTAAGCGTTGTAAGGTGTTTAATGCCTGAATATTAGTATCCCTAAGAATGACTTATTTCGCTAAGAAGTGTTTAATGTTCTCTTTCTTTTTTTTATATTTTGCTACGTCAAAATTTTATAATGCCATCGATGTAAAATTATTGTAACGTACGAAAATCAGTTTATGTTATAATAATATTTTAATGTTACAATTTACACTTTTCTTATACTGTTTTATTAGTAATTCTTTATGACTATTTTTACAACTGTGATATTTAAAAATTGAAAATCTTGGAGCAACTTTGAGAATAATCGGTTATGCAATCGTTTTAGATATAAGAACTCTTATTATTTTATCCACGTAAGGTCGTAAAGGTGATATAACGTGGAATGGATCACAAGCGTTTATATATGACAGCGCGACACGATCGTAGATCAGATTTATGACAAATTATTATTCGGATTAAAGTAGTACTGCTACAGACCCGCTACTCTTATATATCTTTAACGATGTATATCGCTTACTGTTTAATTCTATTTTTTAACGGAAGCCTTTTTCTTGAAAGAGCATTATATTTAAAAATGTCTACGGCATAAATCGTCGCGAGGAGCATAAAAAATACATTATCCACGTTCGTTGCTAATTAATAAAAAAAAAAATTCTAATAAGCCGAGAGGCTCGGCAGAAACTAATCCAGGAGAAAAAAGCGAAACGTTACGGAACACTTAGTTCGCAATTAAACAAAATCGAAAATAAGACAACGACATAAATCAAGATCGGCAGCAGCTGCGCGCCGCGGCGCAGGCATTTCTACCGTCGGAGCCGCTCTTATACACATTATGCCGGTGTAAAGCTCCCTCTCTCTCTCTCTTTCTCTCTATATTTTGCTTTTATTTTCTCACGTGCACGCTTAATCCGCTTCTCTCGCGTGAATACGCTTGAAATCAAGCCGTTTCACCTGCGCGCATCTCTCGCGGCGCTGGGAATCGAACGCGTCGCGTCGCACAGCCGAGACTGAGACGGTTCGCGATCGCACGAAACCGGAGGGAAAGAGAGAGGCAGAAAGAGAGAGAGAGAGAGAGAGAGAGAGACCGTTAAGCTTCGCACGCCGTAAGGACGAGGTAATTAATTTCGCTAAGCGAGCTAACTTAGCTTAGGCACTAGGCCAATGCAAACACCTTGGATGCACCGACACCTCGTTGGGACTTCTTTATTTTCGATTATGTACTATATATATATACATAGATATTCGATTCCGTTCGCGGAGAGCGCAATTTGTCGCTTGCTCAAAGATTATTCCGGGGGTTTAGAGAGGCATCGGGCCGAGGAGAGATATCGCGCGATTTTCAAAACCAAATACCGTGCCTAATACAAGCCAAGAAAATTTCTGTTTGAAAATTCCTATAAACGGCTGCCGGGTAATAAGTATTTTCGCACTTAACGCTACGTACATGGAGATTCGCGCGCGCAAATATTGGCTAATTTTCTGAATTAAAGCTGCGAATTTATAATTAATTAAATTATTTAATGCAGATGCGCGCGAGTGAAATTTTCCTATCGTATCGCGTTATTATGTACAAGGCGCTATTACAGAAAGGCAATAATTTGAAGTGTAACGATTATTCGAAATGTAGAATGCAACATTCATGATATGCAAAATATAAATTTAAAACGTTCAACGTGTGTATTTTACTGCGACATTCGCTTATTAACAATTTTTTTTTTCTATTTCAATGTTTAAATATCTTTTAATTACCGGGAGGTAAAAAAACTTGTATATAATGTTTATTGACTTTTTATTATTAACTACTTAACGTCATTAGTCACACTCAAATTTGTCTTCGCGGTTAAAAGTGCGCGAGATGTGTTGGTAAGCGGTGTCCATGCGATGATTGAATAATTTATGTACCATTTTATATTCGTTTTCACAATTTGTTTCTGTAATTAGTACTGGGATAGAAAGATTATAACTGTGTTAGATGTTGAACAGAACATAAATTTCTAAGTAAATGTTGCTATCTTTACTACTTTAATAAATAACAGGTTTTTAGCATTACAACGACAAATTTTTTTAATTTTAATATTCCTCGGAAAAATTATTCGCAGATTACGCCTTTGACGTTTGCGGTGCTTTCGTTTATTTTTAATTCTTTAGCCTTTAATCATTACTAGAAATATTACCGTCAATTACGTTCCAAAAAGACAATTTTCCGCGGATCTCCGAAGTAATTCCAGTTTTCGAAGCTTTCTTCAGAAGTGCAAGAAAAATTGCTCGCGAGTATAAAAAATAAAGTCTTCTTTAACATTGATTTAACTCTCACGATCTGCAAGAATGGCAGATGCGTCTTCGGCGTGCAGCGCGCGTTACATGTAAAATGTAAATGTCTGCGATGCGCAGGTGAATGGTCTTTATGAAAGACCTATCCTCGTTGTCTGCGAAGGTATACACACATCGCACTGTGAATCACTCCGGGGCGAGAGAGAAAAAAGTTCGCGCGTCGAGAGCTGCCGTTAATTAATTGAGAAACCTTCGGACGAGCTGCAAAATTGCGGCGCGAGTGAGAATTTCAATGTATTAGGTCTGCGCGCGCGAGACTTACGCTCTGAGGTAAATATTTACGCGTTGTAATTTTATTCTTTAACTCTTTGAGTTGACCTTTGTAATTGCTGGCATTGATTTTATAATAATTTCGTCAAGTGAACTCACGCGCTTCAAAATTATTGCCATCATTCCTCTCGGAAATGCATTATTGAATTGTATATCGTTTTTTGTTTGAAAGAATCATAAAAATAGTTTTAAACAAAAGTAATAATTTCGCAACTTTTTAAAATCAACAATTGAAAATGAAACTGTTTTCAAACGAGCTCAAGTTTAAAAATTTTTTTTCAGTATAGTTGACAAAATGTACACTGAGAAAAATTTTTTGTATAAATTAAGATTTTTGTTTTATAATTACTATTTTAATGATACTTGCAGGACAGACTTATATTTTGATAATTTTTACTGCAATTTTAGTATTTTTTGCAATATATTTTGTGAATTTTAGTATTTAGTTTGTAAAATTTACTGAAATTATCGTAAAATATACGAAATATATTGCAAAAAATACTATAAAATTGCGGTAAAAATTATTAAAATATAAGTCTGTCCTCCGAGTACCATTAAAATAGTAATTTTTACAAAAAGTATTTCTCAATATAATAAATAAAATAAAAATTGAATATCTTGTGTCCTGTTTTATTTAGAAAATATATAATTTAATTTATAATATTATCAATTTTTTTTTCAAGCAATAATACATATATCTATTTTCTACTTAATATTTACATAACTGCTAATTTTATTGAACTGAAAAGTGCGAACAAATCTATTACAAAAATTAGCCTGATTGATAAGAATCGATCTATTTAAACCAGATAAAATCATTTACAACATTTGCTTAATGCCCTACATTAACTGAAGAATAACACCTTTTAAGATTATTTTGCAAATATTACTGGTGCAAAAAATTGTTTTTAGACTGTAATGAATATTGCAAATACTTTATTACAACAACAGCATTCTAGCACAAATTAATTTTTTTCTTCATTCGACAATTGATTCGTAAGAAAGTGAAGACTCGCGAAATATTTCAACTAAATTTCATTTAAGATTTAAATTTATTCTCTCAACAATAGTTAACAATTAATCTATAATTCGTTAATCATCTCAAATTGCCTAATCAAGCTTTTTAGTTGAAAACTGACCGATTGAATTAGTACTCCGTGCGAGCCTTTTTCTTTTGCACAATAAGGTTAATTATCGGTCAAAAGTGCGAGCTTTTAATAGTTTTCATACGGGCCTCCTTCTCTCTTTCACCGCGCGCGCAGAGGCCTTTTAATTGAACCCGTTTGAGTTATTGCGCACCGCTAATTGCGCTCACAGAAGGGAGATTCAGGCTGCCGTGCGGCGCATGCGCGAGATTATTGCCAATGCTCGCGATATATGAACGATGGTCCGGCGAGACCAACGCCCAGTGGCGGAATAACGCTAATATACCGCGTTTAATATTAAATGCCTTTTTTTCGTTATCCGTAAGTACCGCAGATTCTTTTTCAAGTGCCGGTTGATAAATGTAACCGCTGAATGATATAAGCCGTACTTACGGTAATGACTTCGTAATTGCTTTGTCGTTGGGAAGCATGTTGTGCGGTGCTGAATATATATATATGTACAATAGTTGCAATAAAAATAGTTTCATTCGACTAAATATTAATAATCTTCGAGGAATTCTCACTTTGATACAGAAAAAAAGTAAAAAGCTTTTCTTACTAAGTAGACTTTAAAAGATTCGATAATTTTTAAATGTTTAAATAATTAAGTTAAAAGCAGCATTCCTGCGAGTGTCATCGGAGAAAAAAATTTTTTTGCATACGCTTAATTTTCTTAACTAATCGACCACATAATAGAAAAATGATTTTAACACTTAGACTTTTTTTCTGAAATTCCGCGCATAATAACGTTTATGAATGTAAAGGTGAAGATTATTGCGAAAATACGTTTTAACCATCTTATATATACGGATTTATCCAGAAATTTATTTATTAAATCGAAATCCCATAAATATGTCGAAGAAAATCGTTTAGTCCGTTCCGGAACAGAGTCTCTGAATTCCAGTGGGTAAAAACGATAACTATCGCGATGTGTTATGCACCAACGGGTCGTGCTTGCTATTTCTTGGACGCTCCCATTGATCACACGTACAAAAAGATCATTCGCATTATTCGAATTCGCGAACGATTTTATCTAGCTGTTATTTTGAAACGTCGAATTTTTGTTCAAAGTAAGAGGACGATGTGCGGTTTAAAGTCAGATCCAAGTTGGGAGTAATTTTTCAGATGAAAATAAGCAGCTGTTTATCTGTACCAACGCAAAAACTATACATTTAATTTGACTACCCTTTCGTATAGCCAAAACTTTTTATTTTCTTACTTGTCCTTCCAGAAGACGCGCATGCATTTTAATCGAGAAATAACGCATGGAAGGAATGAAATTGCTAAGTTGAAAATGAGATGTTATGAAAGAGAACAGAAAGGGTCTAGAGAGACCATAGCACATTCCAAAAGACTCATCCGGGCATGTGGTGAAAGCAATCATTGATAGGGTTTAAATGTCATAAGTGCATGTAACACAAAAACTGGTGCAGCTATTGGTGTACATTTGTGCTCTACCGTTTTTTAATAATTCGCATATATAAGAATTCTTTAGAGCCTCTGTAAGATGTAGCTTTGTACGTACTTTTCAAGGTATAAGAAATTAAACTTTTTCAACCAAGTTAAACACCAGTATACTATTCGGTAAAGGAATCACAGACTGCCAAAAAGTCATAAAATTGTCATATTTTGAAGTAGATTTTACTATAAAGAATGGTAATTTATTGGATTTTTGGCAGTTTGTGATTGCTTTACCGAACAGTATAGTAATTTTTACTAAAACATTTATCTCCGCGTACCTTAAGTGTTGAAAAAATCACATATTATGCACATAGTTATTAATTATTATACTCCGTTGCGCCATGTAATACAGATTCACACTGCGTTATCGATGAGTGATTAATTACCGATTTTATTATTTCTTATTTATTGCTGCCGTAAATTATATCATATTATAATAATAAATTATATTTAAATTGATGCGATAGGACATTTATATTTTATTCATGAGATCCGTAGGCATCAATTATTACGCTTGTTATTGAGTTATCAAAGATTTGTATTTATTAGTATTATTACGTTTCATTGCTGTTCTTGATACAGTGTAATTACTCACAGGTGACCAAGTCCGATAAATGTAATTTATTTTTTTATTTCACTTTCTCGGCAATTTCAATCGTTAATTAGAAATATTTTCATTCCAAAAGAAACGCATTAAAGTCTTTCAAAAATTTTCTAATTTTCCAAATGCTTTGTTAAAAACGAAGCAGAGCACGGCTCCCTCGAGCAAAAGCAAAAAGCCGCGGCAATAAAGAAGGAATAATTTTACAGTCTCCCCGACAGTTAATCTCATTAGCATGATAGCCGCACGAGCCTAGGCAGAGTAAACAAGAAAAATAACCGAGCGAACAGAGGGAATAAAGTGTATAAAGCGGCTCGGGGGAAAAAAGTCTCTCGAAAAATGAGCCGCGGCTCGCAGCGATCAGCGACAGATTTGCGATAATCGGCGTAAACTCGGCTCTCGGCGGCTGCTTGACCGCGTGGTCGTTACGCCCGAACGACCTCGCATAATCGCGGCGGCTCTCGCGCGGCGCACGCATTAAAGGAGAGCGGGATATCGTGCGTTACACGCGAGAGAGGCCGAATTAAGAAAAAGGAAAAGCTCGCGCGCGGACTAGAAGACGGCGCGCGCGCGCAAAAACGACGACGAGAGAGGAGCGAGGAAACTCGTATTAATGAACCTTTCGAGGTGCGCGCGGATATAACCCCGAAGCGCCGTTATTCGGGATTTATGGGCTTATACGGGCCGCGTTATGGCCGATCGCGAGCCGCGGCTAAGCGCAAGCGCCTCTCTCGCCCATTGCCTGGTCCTTGACCGGTTTTAGTATTATACGAAACGAGAATGCGCGCTTTCCGCGAGCGCGAAACGGGTACGAAAGTCGCGATTATTAAAGGGAGCAGAGAGCTTGCCGCGCGCGTCCGCCGGGAGAGCTTAGCTTCTTAGCTGGCTCGAGTAGGCTGCGCGCGGCTACTTTATTTAGCTTTTTTCGAGGACGCGAGAGCGGTCTAGCGGAAATCGCCTGATTTATCGGCCGAGCTATCCCGTCGGTGCTGAGTCGAACTCATTAGTCAGAGTGCCCCGGTTATATTTCCCAAAGTCTTTGCCGCGGCTTGCAATTTCTCCCGAGAGCTTTATTTACGAGAAACGAATTTCATCGAAATCGGACGACAAAACTTTCATTGCTATAGGCCGAGATTTAAAAGCTCTCGTCGCCAAGGCTTGGCTCCGTAATTGCGACCTAATACAGATCGATGGAAAGCAGCAATTAAATTATGCACTCGGCGAATATGCATCATTAATCAGATCTTTCGACTTTTAGGAATCCCACGGTTCTCCCCCGAGAAAACAAAGCAATATCACCGTCCGGATCGCGGGGGGCGCGATCGATTACGCGGAATCAGCGGCGGTTCGCGAAAATGCGCGGGAGCCACTACCGCTCGATCTCGGGGCGCAATAATCGTCCTGCCTCTTGCGGCGGAATGATAATCGTCCCTGTGCGGTGTGCTCCCGCGGATTCGCTCTCTCTCTCTCTCTCCTCCGCGGGCAGCTCGTTACGCGCGGTTAGGCTCGTTATACGAGTGCCCGGCGCGCTCTCCGCGGTGCGCCGGCCGCGCGAGTTAATTAGAAAACAAACATAAAGTAATCGGGCGAGCGCAAATCTTCCCTCCCCCCGCGCGCTCCCCGCGAGGGAGCCCCGTTATTTGCCGGCTGGATTTATGGGAACGCGCGAGGCGCGAATGATCTGGTCCGGTACTACCGCGAGCGCGCGCGGGGCAGGAGAGTCGTTGTGTGACCGGTTATACCGCCGATCGCGAGCCCGCCGCTCCGAGTCCGTGTGCGTGCCGCGGGATGGCTTTATGAAAAGGCGAGCGTGTGAGTAAATATCCGGCTAGTAAAACGCAGTTAACGCCAAGAGCAAGAGAGAGAGAGAGCAAGAGAGGGACGATTGAGATGTAAGAGTAAATTTCGAGGATTTACTGGATTATTATCCGGCGGGACGAGCGGGATGCGCGCCTCCGTGTACTTGTATCGAAGGCTCCCCGAGGAAAATGGGCTTTTGGATTTTTTGCTCTTTGCGTTAATTAGCGATCGATTTCTAAGTGGGGTGCGTGCCTTTTTTGTCGTTTTCGCTGTGCTCGGTCATTACTTAAGTCTAATTTATAAACCTTTCCCGATAATAATAACGCGCGGCGACCGCCGAAAATTTCAACAACGTTTCTGCATAAAATTCACGATCCCACAATTAACGGGGCCGTATAAAATATTTTATTAGTATTTAAAAGGGAACGCATTCTTAAGTTAAAAGCGAGGAGGTTGACGCACTTTAAGAAAAATAATATAAGGTGGCGCTTGCGGGCCCGAGGGATTTCGAGGGCCGCGCGGCGCTAATGCAGTGTTCGCATAAATATCGGGGCACAGCGACGAGCGGCGACGGCGGCGGCGACGAAAAAAATCGAGATGCCGCGGCGGTGATCAAGCGCTGCGTAGTCAAAGAATAAAGACGGAGATACCCGCCGAGAGGCGGCGGCCGCTTCGAGGTTCTCAAACTTTTTCGCCGAAATTCGTCGATTCCGCTAAAATATTTTCGGTGATCGAGAGCGATTCGGGGATCGGCTTACGATGAAGGCCCGGTATTTTTATTGCTACGAAAATTTGGAGCACTCGAAAATTAAAGTTTAACGAAGGCTTATATACAATTTCCTAAAAAGCTCGTTAATACCGATCCTTTGACGCACCGTGGTTAATTAATCGTCAATTAACATCGAGTATCGGCGTCTTAATTGAGAGGATTTAAACCGTTAAAGTTGCTTGTAGCTTTGCGGAGAGCCTTCCACGTTGAGAACCACTAAGAGTTGGTGCACCACACGGTCAAGTTGTTCCTCCGAGGGAAGCCGAACGAAGGTGGAATTTGGGAGATGCAGAAGACGAGGACAGGCCACGGCGGGGTTTATATTATAATTACGCCTATCGCCGATTCACTCGACCGATGTTCCCTCCGCTTTCTATCTGCCTCTTTCTCTCTCCTCCCGAGATGCTCCTGCCGACGCTCTTTTGGCTGTGCTCTGCTCTCTGCCGGATGGCACAACGAAAACAACGACCTCGAGTGAACTCGATTCTCGGGTTTGTGTGTACGTTTGCCGTTTTCGAAAAGGCATTAAAACTGGAGTAAGTTGTCGGCGAAGTGTACGCGGATCGAATAGCAAGTGGAAATGGAAAGATATTATATCCGTCGGAATCGGAATCGGAAAGAATTTTCGATTTTAAACAAAAAAAAAAAAAAAAAAATGGAAGCTCCTTCCTAAAACAAAGAATATCTTGATCCTTGGTTCGAGGTACGAAAAAAAGGAACGTTTTCACGTATTACGGAAAGTGTCACTCGAATGGCCAATTAGGTGAATAAATTATCATAAGTGTTAGGACGATAAGATCGCCCGGCGCTAGATTAGCATTTTTAATCCGCCATAAAGAAAAGACCTCCAACGGCGAGAGGGGACCGGCAGGCGACGGCGGCGGATGTGGGGCAGTGCCCGAGGAGCGCGGCGCGGCGGCGCACGCAGGATCCATGGGGGAGAGAAATAATGACGGGTTACGGGCACACCGGGTAATAGGACCGCGTATACGAGGGGGGAACGCCGGAATATCAGAAATGGAGGTCACGAAGAAAATGGCGCTGACGCATTCGTAGAAACGGCACTACAATGGATTTCGAGCACGCGCCTGACTTTTTTTTCTTCCGTTTATTCTTATTGCGAGTTTGCATTTCAACGCTCCGCCGTGCGGGGAGTGAAATATATTATTTCGCGAAACATACACTTGCGGCCGCGCTGTTTTTGTATACGAGCGTCGGTAAAGTGGCTTTTAGCTCCGACGCAATTAAGCGCTCTCGAAATGGAGCGATCGTTTATTATTTTATGCGATATTCGATTTGAGAGCTTTGCGCGGCTTTAAAAATAGAGGATTGCCCAATTTTAGAGGGAATAAATTTCAAAACAAACTCACCGCGCGGACTTTTGATTTCCGCTTTTTTACTTTGAAAGATTTCTATAATTCGATATATTTGCGGTCTATTAAAGAGGAATTAAAATGGGGTTTTAAGAGTATATCAGTCTTTTAAAGTAAGAAAGAAACTTGTACCGGTTTGTACATTAGCAACTACATAACAGAGTTTAAAAATCTTAGATTAATGATTATCTCTTTATTTAGTCAAATAAAATAGCGACGTGCAAATACGCCAGTTTGAAATTTTTATACGCTTGCAAGCGTAAAATGTAAACACACATCCTGAGTAAAGAGTAAGTAATCCTTACAAAAAAGAAATTCTCGACAAAAAAATCGTTATTACAGTCGTATAAATCGGAAAATCTCTCTGCAAGTTTTATTTAACTGCCTTAAAAGACTTTAACGCCTTTTTTCATTCGCCCAGCTAAATTATATTCTCAATGCCGTCAGCTGATTCCGAGTCGAAAACAAAACAAAAAAAAACTCTCAACTCGAAAAACGACTCTGAAACATTGGGAGCCCCGGCGTTTAGTCTTATTTAGAAGCATTTGCTGACTAATAGCAGCCTCGAGTATCGTTATCGGCGCGGGCTATTAGAAACTACTGTGCAGGGCACTCAGTCCGGGCGTCATAAAAAATGGAAGGCAACTTTCACCGCCGCCTTAATTGTCGCTTCATTGCATTATCCCATTTCCCGATCTCCGATCCTCTTCCTCGGGCCCCCTCTGACAGCTCGTTCCGTCCTACTCGACCTATGACGGCACACGCACGTAGGTGCAGTCGTAGGAGATCACCCGCGGAAACGGAGAGCACAGGCGGGTGCTGACGCGGATAGACGTCTCTCCGATATTGCGCGAAGATAAGAGGAGAGCGCGCGTCGCGCGCGAAGAGCGCTTTATACATTAGGGCCGCGCGCGCGTGCGCACACATACCTGAGCGAGCTCGTGTTTCAGGTCAACCGGTAGGCAGGAGCGCTCCGCCGCCGCCGCTGCCGCCGCCGCCGCCGCCGGCAGCAGATGCCGAGGACGACGCGACTCGGGGGCTCTAGCTCGACTTTATTGGAAAGTCGTGTTCGACGTTAAAACCGGAAGTCGGAGGGTTGCCCCTGGTAGCCGAGCCGCCGTCCTCGCGTCCTTCCCTCTCTTTTTATCTATCTTTACGTCTATCTCGGCCTTTGGATCTCCGCGGCGTATATGTATATATATATATGTATATACCAGCTTGGAAATCGTAATACAGATGCGTGCGCGACTTGGTTTATAGAGGCGCGAATGGATAATAATATATATGCGCGGCTTATGAAATTGCTCAGGGCAGCTTTGGAGAGAGAGAGAGAGAGAGAGAGAGAGAGAGAGTAGGCACCTTAGTTTCAAGCCTCGCTCCCTATCTCCACGGCGTGTCTTTTGATTTATTGACCGAGGTCAAGCGAGAATTAATGGGGTACGGCTGGGTTTCTTTTGCAGTCCTCGTGTTCACTAGATTCTTACCTTTTTCTGGGTTTCCCTCTCTTTTTTTCCTTCGGTTTTTTTACAACTGCGCAAACGGCGTAGTACAATTTTGAGGAAAATCAGGGACTTTTGAAAAAAAAAACGTATTTTGGAAGCACTCTGTTCGATGTAAGATTGCAATCGGAACTGACGATAATATTTCAAATGGACACAATGTGCTTCCCTAATTGATTTTTAATGACAAAAATTTTCCCCCAAAGTTTTTCCAGACAAACGGCAAGATTCGATGAAAAAAAATTGAAATACCAAGTTTTGCATAAAATTTCGCGAGCAACAATAAGTTGCGCAAAGTTATTGCTAAAAGTTTCGTAGGTTATAAGAATTTTCGCTAAGCCGAGTATTACAGTAAAACAGCGAGCAGAACGAGCCTCATCAAATCCGTACAACGATGCTCGCTCCATACTAAGGTCAATGCTTTTACATAATCTCGGCTGTACCCCGCCGCGCCCGACAAGTATATTAACGATATCGTCGTATCATACAAACGTATGGCAGTAAGTGGCCGATATCGCGTTCCTCTAATATATACAAAGGTATAATACTGGTCGATTTGCCGTGTCGCTCCGCGAGGCGCGCCGAGCCCGAGAGAGAGAGAAAGAAAAACAGACACAGTGAGAAAGAGAGAGGAGGTAAAACGAGTGCGATCCCGTAAGAGCTTATACAGAGCAGAGACACCCGGTTTACCTACTTACGCCTACCGTGAACGCAAATGCGCAAAACCAACGGTCTATCGGCCTCGTGAATATTCCTCTCAGGCACGCGAGAAAAACCTGGACCCGAAAGAAAAGTAAGAAAATGGACTGAAAAATTTACCGGGAGAAATTACGAGACGGCCTTTTGGTATTTCCTATAAATTCAGGTAGCTGCCCAAGTAATTATAACAGAACTATTATTCTTTTAGATCGGCGACGGGATCGGACGACTGATACCTAATTATTTAATGGAGAAATGTTTCTTTTCGTAAACGCATTAATAGTTAATGAAATTTAGTTACAGTCTTTTAAATGTATATTGTTATTTCTAAGTGAAAAATTTGTAAATGATACATGAAATTTTGAATAAAATAACTGATTCTAAAAGAAAATCAGAGTCATACAAACAGAAAACAGTTTTGAAATGTATTCAAATTAATCAGGAACTTTACTATTTCAATTGTTTAGAAAAAGCCTCGTAAATCCTCTGAAACCGAGGGTATTTTCTATTATACACGCCGCGATGATAACAGTATTTTTTTTCTCCTATTTTTACACGATAAGTCACTTCAGGATTCCGTGACACTCGTTAAAGCTTTCGAAGCGGTGAGCTCGCTTCAGCTTTGAGCGACCGAAACAGGAAGGGGAACGAAAGAAGGAGAGTCCGAAGAATATACTGAAAGCAGGAAAGAAAGGAAGGGAAGGAGAAAATGGGAGATTGCGCGAAGGGCTGGCCGAATTAATTACGAGCTGAGTTATTAGTGGAAAAAGTGCTTTACGTCACGCTATGCTTCTATTCTTGTATATATACGAAATTCTCTTACGTACAGGCCCGTGAGTAAGCTCGCATCGGCAAAAGCTGATACTTCAATTAATGATATCGCTGGAAACAATATATGCTATTATGATAATTTATATAAGTGTGTTCGTTCGCATCACTGATTTTTAATAAAGGTAAAAGTTTAATCTTATATGCATTAATTTTGTATTTACTATATATTTATTCAATTGTAAATCCTCTCTTAAAAAGGTGATGGATGAAATCTGTCATCACAATAAGACTGTTTTGATTGGTTACTATTGACTGATTTGATTGGTTCGTACAAAATGAGCG
>UCOL01003980.1:0-16381 GCA_900474335.1 Ormyrus nitidulus
GTATATAGTTCATTGTGCAACAAGGGGAGAAAATTAGCTAAATCGTACATAGAAATCGTACAAAGTAGTTTAAAACAGATAAAAAAAATTTTTTTTTGAAATTTTAAAAATGAAAAAAAGTGACTTTTTCCTGGTAAGCCCCGCCAGGGGCGGGAAAAAAAGTCTTTTTTCCCCTTGGAGAATAATAACATTTTTCCCCGCTTGGACAAACAATTTTGTCAAACGTTTGAAATGCTCAATTTTCTACGCTACTTTCTAGCGTGAAATAAGGGCCATTTCATGCCTGAGTTGGGAAAAATACTTTTTTTTATATTATTTTAATTTTATTGTTACATTGATTTATAATAATGATAATTTATTTCACAGATAGTGGAATACCATAATATTATAAAAAACCCAATTGCTCTGGAAGTGATAAAAAAGAAACTTGATCCGAAAAACGAAAATCATTACACTGATTTGAAACAAGTAATGGCTGATATCAGATTAATGTTTAAGAATGCATTTATCTTTAATACTGTAAGTATGCTCAAACTCTTCATAAAATTAATTATGTTGTATAGAAAAATTAATTTTCCTTTTCGTTTTAAGCCTGACAGTCAGGTTTATCAAGAGGCCAAAAGTCTGGAAGAATTCTTTGAAAAGTTACTTTTAAAATGGGCACCTACTTATGCTTACGATGATACGTGTGTTGCTGATGAAGATGAAGAAGTATTTCCTACAAGCAGGAAATTTCGTCGAATCATTATTAACGAATAATACTCAATAAAATTAAAAAAAATTGTAAAATATTATTGTTAAAGTAATTTTTATGCTGATATTGGTTAAACGCAATTGTTGATATCATGTATGCAAAGTATACGGTTATAAATCATAAAAATAATCGGTTTTAAAAAATAAATGTTTTATTCTGCATGATATAAGAACATGCCAAATAAAACTATTTAAACTTAATAACAATTTTTTAAACTATGTACATGTTTGACAAAGATTTTGCATCTGCGGAGATTATGTAAAGATTGTTACGGAATTTTGATTCTAAATAAATTATGGGATTCGATTTTTAAAATTTTAGTATTAATGATATTGTACTCTAAATGTAACTTCAATTTATTTTTAAATTACACAAGCTGGCCTTGACATTTTACTACAACTGATAGGATTTAGGACAAGTTCATTTTGTATCCTATATATTTTTTAAAATTGAGTACTTTGAAATAAAAGAATTTCTCATGATTTTTTATCAATGCATATATTTCTTATTATCACAGATTTATTTTTAATGTCTTAATCTTCAAATATTTTGGATATCTACTACATTGAAAATTAAAAGTTTGCTTGATAAATTTTTAAAATTTAAGGAGTATACTTTGTTTATTATTGTAAAATGTACACTTTTATTTACGTATCATTAGTGTGAATTTTAAAAAATACATCTAAGAAAGTGAAAAATTGTTAGATAATCAATTGATAATTATTTTTGATGAACAAATTATACTAAGTATAGATATTAAACCTATTTGTGTAATTTATGTATTAATACTTGTAGATTGTAGATTTCATAAAAATAAAATAAGAAAATGAAGTAAAATTATATTTATAATAAACATTGACCATTTAACAATAAATAAACTAATAATAATTTATCAGGTGGAATAAGTATAATCTTTTTAATCTGAATCTATAAGTTTAAGTATGCTTGCTTGTCCACAGAATTATTACGTAATAATATAATAAATAGTAAAAATATTCAATCAGTATTCAAAATAGAATGAAAAAGTACTTGATTATGCTTTTTGGATATCACCAAATGTTAATTTTTTTTTGCTATATAATGGTGCTATTCAGGAGGTGCAATTAAAAGAAAATTTTCAAACTCTCTAACAATAATTTTTATAGCCCAAATAATATAAAAAACAATTGTTAGTATAAAAAATAGGAAAAACTTCAAAGATATTTAGTTTTTAAGAGACAAAAATCAGGTACTTTTTAACATTCCACTTTACTAGTTTCTTGAAAAACAAACTGGGTAGTAAAAACCTATAGTAAGCAATATGACTAATATAGATTTTATAACAATCACTTAAACAAAAATTATCGTTATAGTTTAAATTATTTGCAGTAAAATATTATTTTTAATAATACTTTTGTAATTAATATCATAAAATTTGTTCAAATTTAAAATAAAATACATAATTTTATTTGAATTATTTACACGTAGACGACATGAAAGTAAAAACATTTTCTTGTGAAATATTTAGCCCTGTACCGTAATATATTTAATTAAAAATTGATATTAATAAAGGATATCTAAAATTAAAATTCCATTTAATTTCTTCTCATTATATTTACATTAAAAAAAAAATAATTTAGTAATGCCTTTCCAATATAGGGCTAAATACTAAATTACAAATAATGACAGGACTAATAGTGCTTCCACAATTGAGAATTTTTTTATGGAGTAACAGGTGTTACTGCCGTGAAATTCTGAGTACAAAATTTACAAGTTGGAACCGCGCGTTTAGTTGCAGGACCTTCGAGAATGCTGCTTATAACCATGCATCTTTGACATAAGACGTTTCCGCATGACCAGCAATGATTCTGTAATTGAAAAATACAGCACAAGTTATATATTAGTAATATTAAAATGAATTATAATTTATAATTACACTTTACACGATTATAAGGAAATTTAATCAGTTAATAAATATAATTCAATTAATTCATAATGTACCTTTTTATTAAAAGCGTCAAATGTAGTGCCACATTTGCATTCTGTCATATTTCTGCACGATTTCCAGTCTAATGCTATTCCATTTAATTCAGTTACTAATTTTTTTAATTCCAATTTACTTTTGCTATCGCTCTCGTCTGTAAAATCGGATAATTTTTCATTAAGAAGACATGTTTTTATATATTCATTATCTAAAGTGAACTTGTTAGATGATGTCATTTCCACTTTGGAGCTTACAGAATTTAGTTGCCCTATTGAATTAATTCTCTAAAAAATAAAAAGATAACTAGTTATATACTTAAAATCCTTTTTATGTAAATTTTTTTAGAAAACTATAGAAATTACCTTTGTAAGAAATTTTACGTGATCTTCAATACAATTAATATGATTATTAATTGTTAAAAGAGAATCTTCATAAGATTCTCTTGGATGTACACCATTTTCAAATCTGAAGTAAAGACCTCTCCAAAGTCTGAAATGCATCAAATATAAATAATTTATCTATTAATTAATCTGTTTGATTAATATTTATAAATAGCTTTTTATAATTTACATAATATTTTGTGCAGAAAGCTTTGGTTTAAGAATTCGACTAATTTCATCTTTATATTGACTACTTGAATAAAATGGATTAATAAATTCATTTATATGTTGTGTCATGTGACCCCAAAGTGAATACGTTCTTTCTGAAAGTCTGAAATATATTTAAAAATATTTAAATTTAGTGTCATATTACAAAAATATTAAAATAAAATACTTTTTAATCTTAACTTACTGCAGGGATTGTCTGTCTTTTTCACAATTTCCTACAAAAGTTCCATATTGACAACTATGTATATGATCATGTAATGTTATCAAATATTGTTCATTGAATTGAAACATATAAGGAAATTGTTGTAAAAGTTGATAAGTTGCATCAATAAATTGGGTAAATATTGGTGCTAATTCTTTGGCATCAGATACTATATAACCACACCTATCTGAAAACTTATGTCCAAAAGCAAGCCAATCTTTTTCTATTAATACCTGTAATTAAATTTTAGTTTTTAAAAATTATCTGTAAGATTTCGTTTAATCAAATTTAAAATGCTTTACTTGAAAACCGTGAATTGTTCTATAAAATGGATCTAGCATTAAGGCAGCTAAGGAACAAACTTGAGCTGTCCTGTCCCAACCATCACTACAATGTACCACAACACTAGTCCCATTCATTATATTTCGAGCTATAAACCATGAAGTTTCTAATATGGCACGAATGTGTTTCAACCATCCACTATTTTCAAGTCCACTAAGAAATGCACTCATGGAAGTACTTTTTTGCACTAAAAGCAATAAAATTTTAAAAAATTCTGTTTTTACTTTAATTTTAAAATATTTTAACATACATTCAACTAATTTTGTTAAACTTGATCTCATAACATGTATATTTTCTATTCCAAAAAATTGGAATTTGATATTATCATAAAAATTTTCGTTTTCATATCCTTTTCCAGCTGCACGATTTGCAATAGCATTAATCTAAAATATGAAATATAAAATAATATTCCTTTAATGAATCAAATTAAACTGGTTCTCTTTATTAACTTACTCTTGGTCTTGTATCAACAACGTAGAGATACTTGGAATTAGAGTTTGTGCAAAGTAAATTGTAAAGCATTTGTTCATCTTTTAGACAACGTGCATTAAAACCAGATAATGGCTGACTACATCTGCAAATAGATGCCTGGAAACGAATTTAAAACTACTTTAATTCAATACTTTGTTAATCTTAATTTTTAAAATAGTTTAAACTTTGTACCTTATTATTATATAAGTAAGTTAATACTGGTAGTCTTCCTTTACTACGAAATTTAGCACTTCCTGTTAAAACAGTATTGCTACATGAACTTGGAACATACAAATATTTTGGATATGTTTCACATAACTAAAATAATAAAGGTTAATTAAATATAGTTCATTAAAATAAAAACCAATTTTTTTTTAAGTCACACTAACTTCATAATTAACATTAAGGTAGGATAGTGACCATTCTTCATTAGGAACACCTTGCCTTTGAAATTCATCTTGAATACTGAAAAAGTTCCAACCAACTTCTTGTGATAAACCTTCATTAACACCTTTATAATCAAAGCAATATAAATATTCTATTTTTGCTGTAAATAAAAGTAAGTTAAATTAATTACTGTTGTTAAGAAGATAATCAATTTATCTATTAAACCTTACTTGGAGAAGATAATCTTAGTAACGTTAAATATACTTCATGGCAGTCTCTTTCTTTTGGAATTACAAATGTAACAACAAAAAAATTTTTACATTTGATATGTAGTGGAGAACCACTTGTCAACAAAGGCAGTTTTTCAGTTGAAGCTACATGCGTATTTAAAACCTAAAACATCAACATATAAATAAAAAAAATTATAAATAAAATAAAAAATTGTAAATAAATAAAATGATATACCCAAATTTTTTTTTTGCCATTTGGTTCCATAAAAATAAAATGTGTTTCCGTTAAATAGAATGTTCCTAAAGTGTGTTTTACTCCATATTTGTCTAACATTAAAACATTTTCAACCTATAATCCAAAAAAATATTTAAATTATTATTATTAGTTAAAATTTCCATAAAACATTTTTCCGAATTTCTAGCATAAATCGAAATAATTTTTTATCTACATATAATTATTAAATTACTAACCTTTTGAACTTTTATTACATTTGAGACGTCCATTTTTAATAAGTTATTATTATAATTTCTAGTTCAAGTCGATTAGGTATTTTACTTTTTTAATAAAATGCAGTCTGCGGTTAACGGTCGATTCTAACCTTATAGAATAGCATTATATATTGTTACATTTTTCGAGATAAAGTATAAAATGATAACGAAGTACGAAAATATGTATAAGCATGTGTCTGTCTAAATTTTAATATTTTTTGCTCTTTACGTACACATATTTTTGACAGAAACACAACATCCACACGACCACACGCTACTTCCATACGTCACAAAAACGCATAAAGTACTTTCATTGGATGTGTTAGCGCTGCAAGGCTGCAACCAACTGCATTGTACAGAATATGTATATAAGTAGAATTCAATTCAAAGCAACTATCAAAGTCTATATTTGCCTTCTCAATATAAATTATTTAAATAAGATTTAATTTTTTCTTTAAAAAATTTTTTTTTATTTAAACTTCTTGTATTTTTTATTTTAATAATTTTTTTTACAAACAATTAATTTCTCGATCTGAAATATAATTTTATATAACAAATTTTATGATAGCTGAAAAATATTAAATTAAAAAAGTGTATTATAATTAATATACATACAAAAAGCAAATTTAATGTGGTGTTTCGTTATGGTAACACTGTGCGGCCGTAGCAAAAGGTTCGTGATTGGTCGCATTATGGTGGCGTCAAAAGGCCAAAAATCCAGGTTTTTATGTCAGTTTTCTTTCTATCGGTGAGCCTTTCTGCTACAAGTGTTTGTTTATGCACCACACAAAGAGCGTACCTTCACTTAATGCAGTCTGCAATATATTTGCGGTTGACAGTGCTTCTTTCGTCTCGGAGACAAGTCTATTGTAAAAAAAATGTATTTAGCAATTAAAAGACGGTTATTGAACAAATTCATCAACGATCACTCGGCTAATTGCACGTAACAAATGACTTGTTTGTTAAAACATGGTTAAAAACGCCATACGAATGAATGTCCGTGAACGCCATAATTAAATACGCCTAGTGTTGCAAAATATATTTCATGGAACGTCGAAGTGCAACAGTTTACTTACTTTCATTACACTTTTAAGCAAAGCAGAAGAAATTTTTGAGAGTAAAGGTAATGGATCAGCATAATGTGTGGTTAATAATGTCAAAATTTTAAATGAAATTTTTTAAGCCTTTACATTTATATTTATGGCAGATGTTTAGCTCAATCCAGATAAAGCAAGAGTATAATAGTGTAGATGATAGAAACCATCAAACTATGGTTGCTGGGCAAGAAAGTATTGATTATTCCGTGTTCAATAATCAAAATGTTGAATATGCCTATCATCAGTTACCACATTTTTGGGATCAAGCTTTGCAGGTTCAAACAAATCATTATCCCAAAAATTTTTCCCAAAAGAATGATGGATTATCTAGACAAGATATGAGTCATGCCAATGTTAGTGAGGTTTATTTTGTATCAGTATTTGTTTTAATTTTTTTTAACTTTTTATTAATAAAAATTGAATTTAAATTTTAGCAAAACGTACCTTCTGTAAGTACAAACTATATCAATCATCACTTGCAACAACAACAACAGCAACAACAGCAACAGCAAGAACAACAAAATTTTACCACCAGTCTTGCAGGTGCTAATGATCAATCTCAAATAAATCAATCAAATCTAGAAAGTCAGCATTTAGATTCTAGACATATGTCTGCAATAGTAAATAACAGTATTTTAATAAATCCTGCACTTACGGTTGAATCAAGTTCTGTAATAAATAAACGTTCGACTCCTGGTAGACCATCAAAATCTTCAACAGGTAGTCCTAGTAAAAAGCACAAATGTCAATGTGAAATTTGTTTTAAAGAATTTGGGCACAAGAGCAATCTTTTCATTCATATGAGAACTCATAATGGTGAAAGACCATACAAGTGTAAGCAATGTGACAAGTGTTTTACACACAGTGGTAATTTAGCTATTCACATGAGAACACACTCTGGAGAGAGACCATATGCTTGTCAAGAGTGTGGGAAAATGTTTAGTCACAGTGGAAATTTGTCAACCCATTTGCGCACACATTCTGGAGTTAAACCATATAAATGCAGTGTTTGTGCAAAAGAATTTCGTCATAGTGGAAATCTTTCAATACACGAAAGGATTCATTCTGGCATTAAACCATTTCAATGCAAAGTTTGTGGTAAAGGATTTTATCATAGTGGAAATTTAACAACGCATATGAAAAAACATCCTGTAATTGCCTCTAATGAACAATGTGAAAATAATGTTCTTCCTACAATAAATTCAGAATACATGTGTAATAATGTTAATCAAATTAAGTCTGATACAATTTTTAAAACAAACTCAAGTGATCTTGACAGTACAATACAGAAGTCAAGTGATATAATAATGGAAGAGGATCTTCATGAGTCTAAAACAAGCTAATAAACTGAGCCTTGTTGTTTAAACTCTATTGTATAATTAACATAAACCCTACTTTTCTAATTAAAGTAAAACAGGTTTAGTCCAAAAATTAATTTCAATGCTTTGAAAATAGTGTGATTTAGTACAAATACTTTTTAAAAAGCATGATTTCTAATATGTCAGCAGTTACCAAAGAGGTATATATAATTACATACAAACTTCATTTATTCATAAAATAAAAGCACAATATACAATTTCTCATAGTTGAATGTTGCCAATATTCCAGTATGAAGTATTGCATTATTTCACTAGAAATTGAAATTAATATTTGAACTAAATTTAATACTTTATATAACAAAATAATACTTTCCATAAAAATACAATTATAGTCAATTTAAATAACCAATGCTAAATATATATTTGTATTTTTACTATTGTGATATTAATAAATTTTGTTTAAAAATTATTTATAAATTAATGAATATAAAAAAACGTAATCAAGATTAACATAAATGTCATATTTTAATAATTTAGATAATTGGATTGCGATGAAAATGAATGCATAATAAAGTCTTGCATAGTATACAATCATCATTATTTTATATAGTTTTTACACGTTTTCTTTATTAAATTGTAAATTATTATAATTAATATATACATATAAGCAAAATAGCTTGTCTTAACATAAGTATAAAGTGTACAATAAAATTTATGATCTACAAAAAATTATTTTGACATTCATTTTGTTATTATCACGTAGTATTGTAAATATACAGAAATAAGTTGCAATATTTTAAAGAAAATTGAATCTGAGCATACTGCTAGCACATTTTACAATAATAAAGTATATGTACATAAAATATGTTTTAATAGTTAAAATAAAATAATATGTTACTTTTTTATATTTAAAATTTTCTTGTTTGACAATGTTCAGTTTCAAATTTTAGTTTTAAAAAACTAGATTATAGAAAATTATAAATATGTAAAAAGATTAAAAATTTAAAAGATGTGTTATTTAAATATATTAGACATTGCATAGAAATTCTGATAAGTATTTCTTTGTATCAATTACTGGAATAATTTTACAATTTGTACAAAGGTACATGTCACAAAAATTGTGACTGAATTTTACACTATTTTTCTTTATTTTTAGAAATTAAGTTTTCACAAATTGAAGAAATCTAATTAGTTTATGTAATAATTAGATTCCTTCTGCATTGTGATGATTATGCCAGACTAAAGACGTTCTCTTTGAGTTTGACAATATATACAAACAATACATAGTATTTCTTATTTATAGACAACAGACCCCAATGCTAAGTTTTATCAGTATTACAAATATAGTATCAACACCATTGCAAAAAGTACAAAGTGTACTAAGATTCCAAATTTAAATATTAATATTTACATATATAAAATTAAATATTTTATGTAAAATAATCAAGATTTTCATTCTAATACTTATAAAAGATTAAATCTTTCTTAATTAGCACCATTTATGAATATAATGGTGTTGATTTTGATCAAAAGTAAATTAAGCTTTTGCAATACTGTAAAAATGAAAGATACTCTTTTTGCATTAGGATATGCCTAATTCAATATTCTTGACATATTTATAAACCATCTGTTGGCTTTATAAATAAAGCTGTTAGAGCAAAGATAAGGAATACTACTCCTCCAATGAGAGTAACTGAAATATTGAGAAGTAGAATTAAAATCTAATAATACAGATCATTATCAATAGGAAAATTTTAAAGTAAATACTAACCTGTTCTCACTGATATCCTCTGAGCTATCATACGCCCTCCAATTACAGCTAAACCAGTACAAAATGAATGTCCTAAAACGCCACCAATTACAACACCATACACATCCTAAAATTCATTAAAATTTTATGCGATACAAAATCAAATATGATTTTTATTTATATAATAAATAAAAAAATTTTTTTATTATTGTTACCTCTCGAGCTGCTAAAATAATTGTTGTTAACTGAGAACGATCTCCCCATTCAGCAAGAAAGGTAAGAGAAAAGGCTTGTAAAAATATTCTTGAAAGCATCATTAAAGCACTGGCTTTTTGACTTTTTCTAATAACACCAGTTTCTGGATCTTGAACAAGTGTTGAACAACTTTCTTTTTCAAACTAAAACATAAGTATAATTTATTGAAAATATGAATTAAACATATTATTATTTTTAATATTTACATCATCTTCTCTTTTTCTTAAATCTGATTGTACTTCCTCAAGTTCTTCTTGACCTTCATTTGGTGACATATAATATCCATCTTTCAACATTTTTAAACCAAACAGGGCAAATAAAGCAGTGGATATGTAGTACGTGTAGGCTCTAGGAATTATGGTAGCAGCATATCCAAAAATAACTAAAATAAAAATAAAATAATATATATTCATGCAATAAAATCTGAAATAAAGCATTAGATTGTAATGTAAAGAACTTTTTAAAATTACCTGATAAAATAGTCATAACAGCTAGTGCTCCTATAGCTCCAATAAATACTGTTAATCTAGGGTGTCTCATAGCCATAATTGCAGCAATAAAAAATGTTTTATCTCCTAATTCAGAAACTACAATCACTGAAAGTGATGCTATAAATGCATGAAGAAATCCTAAATTTTCCATTGAAGTCATTGGGGTTACACTATCAATTCTCTATAATATTAAATTCGCAAAAAATTAAAAAATTAATTTATCCAAAGAAAATAATTATTTTTAACTAAATTAACTTACATCTGAAGCCATAGATGATTGAGATCTTTCCACGTCTGTCGGCATTTTTTCTCCATAAGTTAGATTAAATAAAACGTAAAAATATAATATTAGTATATAAATATGCCGATGGTCAATCATTTTTTCACTTAATCAAAGAAGAAACAATAATATTGTAGATTTTCCCAAACTTTTGTTTACCAGATTGTTGAATGAAACGAATTTCGTGCCAAGTGTTCGGGGAACTAGAGTAGAGGAATAGAATAAAAAATTTGGAGGTTAGCTTTTGATTTCGCGAAATTCGTGAGATTTGTACACACACTCATCAGTAGAAAAATGTTTGTAAAGGGATGAAAGCAGAGACTGAGAGGATCATTGGACACGAAGATACTTTTTATCTCTGTGAGAAAGTATACCGATGTCAACCGACTAGTTTCTCATAACGAACTGGTAAATATGGAGGAATTTGAAAAAATAGATTGGTAAGTAAAAGTCAAGCTGATCATAAAATAAGGTTACACAAATATATTTGCATTGATGTTATGTCCGTACATGCTTATTCTCAATGTCATTTTTTTGTATTGACGATTAGAACTTTTACTGTTTTACATAAACAATCGTTGTATAATGAAAACGGTCAGATGTAATTGTTTTCTATTTTAGGACTCCTAACATTGAAGACATAATAGATATTCCATTTTTCGAAGAAAGTCGTTTGCAAAATGAAGGCGCAATGTATAAAATCTTGAATGGGATATTTGAAGATCCATTTCAAGACATAAGACCAGTTATTTTTAAAAATAATGGAAATCCGACTGTAAACCAGAATAAAACGAAACCTGCAATAATAGTTGCAAATAAAGGAAAAGGAAAAGGAAAAAAAAAGAGAACAAAAAAGAAAAAAAAGAATTAACTCAAATTATAATAGAGATTTTTATTAAAATTTGTATTTTTTATATAAGAAACAATCTTTTTGTATTAATTGAATACTCAAAATAAAAATATTATAAAAAAGGTTTCTTTAAAGTTATTGTTTTTGTATTACATTTTAATGAATACTTATATAAAGAAAGAATTATATTTTATGAGTAATAAATTAAATAAACATTTAATAAGGATATTTTATTTTTGATAAAATACAAGGTTCATTTTTACTTGAAAAAACAGAATAACTTAAATTGTTTTTAATCAAACGATGAGTATTACCTAACTATAAATTATAGTATGAAAAATAAGGGTGGGAAAGCCAGCAGATTAAAAATTATTTATATATTATTTCAAGTTTTTTAATGCTTTTTATTATAATTTTTTAACTCACTTATATGCAAATTTGATAGAACTAGCTAAATTCAAGCTATTCTATTTTTTTTATTACGCGTATTAGAAATTTATTCATTATATAAGTTTAAAATATTTTTTTTATTATAAATATTATAATTAATTTCGGGAATCTTTTTGAGAATTTTAAATACTTTTATCAACAGTCAACAGTGCAGGATATTATATATTCTTTTTAGTAACTATAGTACACCGCAATGTTACGAAGCGCCACTTTCAGCGGTTTGATTTTGCTTTTAGTAAACAAGCACGAAAAAATGTGTAATTTAGCTGGTTGAAACTTATTTGATTTTAAATAAAACAAAGAATTATGGTAATATTAATCAAAATTATAAACTTATGTCAACAATTCTTTAAAGTTTATTAATTAAACTGAAATCAAGATTGTGTTTACATCTTAAGGCTCTTTGAATACACTAACCTCTATTATTATTAAATTTTAAACAATTATAAAAATATATTTTGGATTAACTTTTTAGTACGACATTAATCATTTTTAAAGAATTTTAATGTTCAACATTAGATATACTTGTGATAAAAATTGATAAATAAAAATGGTTCTTTTTCTTTAGATTCGATCACAGGCACCAAGTAAAGTAGGCAAACGCCCTTTATTAGTTGATGTGGATAGTAGTCAATTTACACAAAAACTGAGTTTAGAACCGGTGGAAAAGAAATTATCAAATAAAGAAAATAAGCGTCGAAGAACTGAAAAAACTGTACAAATATCAGAATCTAAACTACGTGCTTTAACATCAAATGATATTTCAGTTGTTCAAGAAGTTGTATCAGAACATGTGAGTGCTTTCATTTTTTTCATCATTATAAATAATTATAAGTTTTTTACTAAGTTTATCATTGTAGGAAGAACGCGTTAGAAAACTATTAAGTAAGCCATTTAAGATTCCAATTCCTGGTTATGAATGTTCTGGACGGGCCCTTGGTTTTCGTTTTGCTGGACCAAGAAGAGCTTTACATGATCCTGATGAACCTAATGCTCTGGTTGTTTATGCACCACCAGAAATATCAGAACATGAAAATATAAAAATTGATGAGTTGGTTTTATTTTATAATTATTAATGTTATGATAATTAAAATATGCATGCTTCTTGCACAGGTTGCATAATGCACTGTACAAATATAAAAATACTGTTTTTAATTAAAATATATTCATTTTTTAGGAATAAGAAATTAGTACACGTGGTCATTGATCCAATTTTGTGTAATATTCTCAGACCTCATCAAAGAGAAGGTGTTAAATTTATGTATGAATGTGTTACCGGCAAACGAATAGAAAATGCTTTTGGTTGCATTATGGCAGATGAAATGGGTCTTGGAAAAACCTTACAATGTATAACTTTGCTTTGGACACTTTTAAAACAAGGTCCTGAGGCAAAACCATTAATTGAAAAAGCAATAATTGTTGCTCCAAGTTCATTGGTGAAAAATTGGTATAACGAAATTTATAAATGGCTTAATAACAGAGTAAAACCACTTGCAATTGATGGTGGCAGTAAATCAGACATAGATAAAAAACTAACTGGATTTATGAAAACATACGGACGCAGATGTGCTAATCCTATTCTTATTATTAGTTATGAGACCTTTAGACTACATGCTCAAGTCTTACACCAAGATGAAGTAGGACTTGTTTTGTGTGACGAAGGTCATCGATTAAAAAATTCTGAAAATCAAACTTATCAAGCTCTAATGGGTTTAAAAGCCAAACGAAGAGTTTTATTGAGTGGAACACCCATTCAAAATGACTTATTAGAATATTTTTCTTTAATACACTTTGTAAATTCAGGTTTACTAGGTACAGCTCAGGTGATTATTCTTTATTTTGTAAACTTTAATAATGAATATTTTGCTTTTCTGCTGATATTATTTTTGTTTAATAGGAATTTAGAAAAAAATTTGAAATTCCAATTATTCGAGGGCAGGATGCTGGTGCAACAGACAAAGAGCGTCAGCTCGCTCAGGAAAGACTGACAGAATTAGTAACCATTGTAAATAAGTGCCTTATTAGGCGTACTAGCGCTTTATTATCAAAATATTTACCTTTGAAATACGAATTAGTAGTTTGTATAAAAATGACTTCTTTACAAACTCAACTGTATAAAAATTTTATCAAAAGCGAAAGTATTAAAAGGTCAATGCAAGGTAAATTAAATATTTTTTCTATAAACAAGTATTAAAATAAAACTACAACTATAATTTTTTAAATTTTATTTACTAAAACTCTATTTTTATTTAGAAAAAGATAGTGGTGTCAAAAAAGGAAGTCTTTCAGCTTTATCTGCTATTACACTTCTTAAAAAATTGTGCAATCACCCTGATTTAGTGTACGAGAAAATTCAAGAAAATGCAGAAGGCTTTGAAGGTGCTGCAAAATTATTGCCTGCAAATTATAGTACAAAGTAAGTGATTTGTAAATATTTTAGAGATATCTTCTAAACTAATTACATTATAATTTTTAGGGAAGTTATGCCTGAATTATCTGGTAAACTCATGGTTCTTGATTGTCTACTGGCTTTTATAAAGTCAACTACAACTGATAAAATAGTCTTAGTATCTAATTATACTCAGACATTAGATTTATTTGAGAAGCTTTGTGCTAAACGAAAATATAAATATGTACGACTCGACGGTACAATGAGTATAAAGAAGAGAGCAAAAGTTGTAGATAACTTTAATAATCCTGATAGTGGTGATTTTATATTTATGTTAAGTTCTAAGGCTGGAGGGTGTGGTTTGAATTTAGTGGGCGCCAATCGCCTCGTAATGTTTGATCCTGATTGGAATCCAGCAAATGATGATCAAGCCATGGCGAGAGTTTGGAGAGATGGTCAAAAGAAATGTTGCTTCGTTTACCGTTTCCTTTGTGTAAATTTATTTTTTAATATCTTATATATTTTTTTAAAGTAACAAAATAATTGAAATTTAATTTGTAAAGAAAATTAATTTCAGTATGTTAATTAACTAAAAAACACCAAAAAATAAAAAATTTTGTTTTGCAGACTGGTTCAATTGAAGAAAAAATTTTCCAAAGGCAAGCTCACAAAAAAGCTTTAAGTTCTACAGTTGTAGATCAAGATGAGGATGTTGCAAGGCACTTTACTCAGAATGATTTAAGAGATTTGTTTAGCCTTGAAGAATCTACATCCTCTGATACTCATGCAAAGTAAGTTTTAAAAAAATATATATTAATATAAAATATTTTTGGAGTATATATAAAGTATTCTTTATATATATTTCCATGCATAGTTTCTAATATGAATTAACATCGCAAAATTTTAATTTTAGATTCAAATGTAAACGCTGCATTAACGGGATAGAAGTAAAAGGTCCACCCGAAAATTCTGACTGTACTTCTGACTTGTCAGACTGGAGGCATTCACACAATCCAAAACATATACCTGACATACCACTAAGACAATGTTGGTCCAGTGGAATATCTTTCGTGTTTCATCATCGTTCTCATGAACAAGTTAAAACCTAATAATTAAACAATTTCACATTTCGAAATTTTCGAAAATTTCAGAGTCCTGTGATCAGAGTCAAAGATTTTGAGTTATTTATCAAAAACTAGACGCAATGTTTTTTTAAGTAGACTAATTGATTAAAGATAAGTCGTTAACTGTATAAAACATAAGGTAATATTTTATTTAAATGGGCAGTTTCAGTTAAAGATAGCAATTAAAATTAAAATAAGTGCATTTGTTCACGTAAACATTGTGCACAATTTAGCATTAGTAAAATTGAGATATAAGTATATTGATTTATGTTAAACTGTGCACAATTAAAATTTGCCCAAATATTAACAAATTGATGCCTTGCATTGAAGTGTAATACGTTAAATCGTTGTATTATTTATTTATGATTGTATGTGTGTTTTTCTTACCCGTTTGTAAAATATTTGTACATTTGTAACAAATTTAACTTCTTTGTTTAAAAAATGAAAAGTAAAATTAGATTACTACATAATGTAAAGTGATCTGGAAATCACAAAATACTATTTTATGTTCATAAATTGTATAAATTAAATTTTGAAGAATTGATTTTCCTTATCCTTACGTCATTTTCTTTTTAAAAATTATGGCATTAAACATTGTACCATTTGCCCACATTAGCGGCAGGCAGATTATGATTCACTGTGTTACCGTTCTTATAAGTGTATTTCTAGGAATAGTACTATATGCATTATAATTATGCATATAATGCAAACTGTTTATAATTTCAGTCATCAGTATTTTTAATATTAATATTTCATGCGTTTTTAATTTAAAAAATAAAAAATTTGAAAATTATAAAATTATAAAGTTTCTTCAAAATACATTTCGAATGCTCCGATTTACTCTGAAATCGAAAGTAACATTCATAATATACGCGAAGTTGATACTCTGGCGGGTGTAAGTAGGACGCACCATATATATATATATATATA